>JACXGJ010000272.1:0-145555 GCA_016801105.1 Esox niger
ACACACACACACACACACACACACACACACACACACATACCACACACACACTGTGGCCATTACAGTCGTCTGCTAACTCTCATGGGTAAACAACATGGGTAAACAATCGGTCTGTCACAGTTTGAAGGTAATCTAATTGTGCTTCTTATTTTCTGAATATGAAGCACAAATAGTGTATGAGTACTGTAGTGTATGAGTGTGTGAGTGTGTGTGAGTGTGTGTGAGTGTGTTTGAGAGTGTGTGTGTGTGTGTGTGTGTGTGTGTGTGTGTGTGTGTGTGTGTGTGTGTGTGTGTGCGTGTGCGCAGGCACATGCGTCTAATCATAATTTCTACTATCCTCAACGGGTCCACAGGAACCTGAACAGGGCCTGTCTGTTGTTTAACTCTTAATTAAGAACAATGTAGTGGCATTGGGAGGATAAAGTGAAAGCAGGACTGAGGGGAAATGGGGGGTGCTAATTGCAATGAGCACACAGATTCGGGGGAATCTCAGCACCCAACAAATATCTCTGCTAATCAATGATCAGCTCCATCTCTGTAGAATTTAGACACCAGGATTTAATTGCATGTATTTAGTAAGCGGTGTTCGAGTGTTACAGTAGAATTAACATGGTCAGGACTCTAAGGCTCCACACTAATATTATTTTGGATCTCTTTCAGAGACTGAAAGCAAGAGGCAGATAGGAAGGGGAGAAAGAGTGTGAAGAAGAGTCGCAGCATTTCATTGGCTGCCATTTAGAAATGCTCAACATTGCCCTCCAGGCCAGTCTATTGATATCAATCATCTGTTTTATCAAGCACGTAAAAAATGGAATTAATTGAGTACATTCACTTTGTACTGTTTATTTTTCTTAGTTTATCCACTTTCCTTCTCCCACATTTGCTTTGGTATAATTGGTAGTGTTTATGTTCATTGAAAGGTAGTGTTTAGGTTCATTGAAATACTCCAGTCAATACATGTTTTTGGATTCAATTCTTTTTCGCTAAATGTAGCCTAGTATTCTGGATGGGCTGTGGGATCAGTAGTCAGAGCCTGTTATTTAAGTAGAGATGGGTTGGTCCCCGAGGGTTTATACACAAATGGACCCGCAAATTGAGTCAACACCACAAACAGTGCATGTTTACTTCATCATTATTCCCTTTCCCATCATTCAACTTGTTCTCGACTGTGATTTACTAAGCAGGCCCTTGAAGGCCGAATCATGTAATATCTCAGGTTCATCACTGTTATTAAATGTATTCTTTTTTGGGGGGGGGGTTCTTTGAAGCTAAGTTAGATTAGTGAGTGTCTGGCTGAAGCTTCTTCATATCTATTGTTCTCTATGTTCAGTGTTCTACTCAAATTTCAAATCTCTTTCTTACTCTCTCTCCTGTCGTCCTCCCCACATTTACTCTCCGTCTCCCTCTCCTCTTTCCCTGGTTATCCGTCCCTCTTAACCTCCCTCTGTATCCAGCCCTCTCCGTTCCTCCCCCGCCCCACTCCTCCTCTGCTCCCCTGGGTGGATCATTATAGGGGCATTAGTAGTAGGTTTCATATGTTTTCACTGCAGCCACTGCATTATTCACGACCGGGGAAGGGTGTCCTCTTTCACCGCGCCCTTTAACCAGCACATGCACATGACACACTACACAACAGACACTTAATTGCGCACACACACAAACAAACACACACACACACACACACACACACACAGGCAGACCGACTGGACAGAGCAAACTTTGTCTGTTGTGATATATTTGGCACTTAGCGGTCATACTCGCTAATGAGGAAGGGGAGGTAGGTGTCAGGTGCCGAGGGGATCGTGTCTTCATGCAGCAGGCCCCGCCCCGCCAGCAATGGCCTTCATTTAGCCAGCGCTTCACTGTGGGCCGTAAACACTGTTATTGTGTCAATTTATGGGGCCATAAAAACCGACAAGGGCAGATAAATCCTGACTTTGCTTGTGATGCGGCCCCACTGGATCCTAATGAAAGCACTTTTAAATCCAAATGTAACTTTATCCATACCGGACTAAATGCCAAGACAGTGTTTTCCTTTAATAACCACTGTAGGTCAAAATGTGCAAGTAAACAGGTTTGGTAGAACAGTAGGTTATTGTCCAAGGGTCACATCCACAGGCAATAAAGATGCTTGACTGTCTCAATAAGGCGTGGGGGGTTATATCTCTCCATGGAAATGAAACAAGCTTATTTGTCTGGTGGAGTGGGATCAGATATCATGTGTGTGTGTGCCACCGTGATTTTAATGGACACTGGTGTTCATACATTGAGTGAGAGACGAAACGAAGGAGAGACAGAGACAGTAAGACAGACAAAGCGATAGAGAAATAAAAGAGAGAAAATAGTCAAACCACTCCATGTAAAGAGCCCGCAAACACGCGGCCGGTATGGACGTCTATGTCTGGCTCCTTTCAAGCGACGGCCCACGATATTTAGACAACAACAATTCTCTTGACAACAAGTTCATTCAAAACGCACCCAATATATAAATACAACTTTTCTTTTCACGTTAGCCATGAGAAATGTTGCCTTACCAGAGGTAAACGGCGAGGAGCAAGGCACGCACACGCAGCGGTCAGACTCCTAACTCGGAAGTGTTGTTGCTCACCGGCTAACTAACGCGGTGTCATCCTATCAACTAGGGCTGTGGCTGGGGATAGGTAAACCGTTTCAGTGACAGTGTGAGAGGTTTGTAGTTGCTTTTTTTCACATTCCGATCATGCAGGAAACAGACTCAGACGCTCCCGTTCATTCCGCTCCAATGAACATTCAGTGAGATATCATCTTTAGACCTCGTGGGTTGCAGAGAGCATATGTGAGGAAGGCATCCCACAGAAGGTGACTGTTTGCGTCTTCCACTATATTAAAATGTTCCTCGGACCCTAGTCAGACAACAGGCCTGTTTAATCTGAATGAAACCTTGGCTGTGTAAACACGTTCTTTGTCGCCTCTGCTGCATGTTCTTCCGTGTAAACTCAATAGAAGGCCACTTCTCCTCTCACGGTGTTATAAAGAGGAGGCTTTGTTTAGTCCTCTTTTGACTGGGCCTCTTTTAAAGTATTTTATATACTAATGGTTCTTCTCTTGGTATGGATTTGTCCTATAAATGTAGTTGTAGAATGCGTAGGTAGACTCGGTATTAAATGTGAGTAGAATGTGTAGTAGCAGTGTGTGCATTTATGTGCATCACTTTGTGAGCACGTGTGTGTGATTGCGTGCACATTTGTAAACCTTGGTGGGTATTTCAGAGTAACTTTCCACTCCATGCTGTTTCAGGAATCTGCATGAATCAGGAAACTGCACTAGAAAATAGCATTAAGCCTGCGACTTTGTTTTGTGCCTTAGTGTATCTGCATTTGCTACGGAGTTGTGCTGTAGCTCTTTGACTCCTTCACATTTAAGTTGCTTGCTTATTAAAACAATTTGATGAACAATGCTGCTCTTCTCTTGTCTATACGATTAAACAGCCTTTATAAAATGCCATTATGAATTGAGCAAATAGCCTATAAACAATTCATAATTCAACTTCTTTGACAAATGCAAATGGTACATGTTCAATATAACAACCATAACTGTATTACAGCACTAACAAATACCCTAACTGAATAACAATTTTAACAAACACCAGTTACTATATTGTAGTAAAAATAAACAACAGTAACTGTATTACAGTGATAATAATAAACTGTAACTGTATTAAAGTTATAATAAACAACCGTAAAGTAATTGCATTAATAATAAACAACTGTAACGGCATTGCAACAGTAACACTTAATTGGGAGTCACTTTATTGGGATGCTCTACAGATTATCTACTGACAATCAGCAAGATTTTAATATTCTGCTGACCTTAATCTTTATCCTAACCCCATCCGTAACCCTTTCATGGACCATTTTTCAATTCCACAATTTCTGTCATGTTTAGTGCTCTCCATTTGTATATTATTTGCCTCCCAGACTGATGTGCTCGGACTATCTTCTTCCTGATGTCCTCTGAGATCCCCTTTCCTCTCAGCATGGGGTGTTTTGCATTCCTCTGTTAATTCTTGTCTCTATCAGAGTAACTCCTAAACTCTTTCCTAGAGATCCCTCCATTGATTAATTTGGATCAGAATTACTTAACTACTTGATTCTACTTAACTGCGATGATTTAACATTTATTTTTGCACCTGCACTAATTGCTTCTTAATTTAGTCTTTTACTACATTACGTTTCCACTAAACCAACATATGGAATTGGTGAATATAAACTGTTTATGTCTGATAGAAATTCATGGTGAACACCAAATAATAACAACATTTAGAAGGGGTTCAAATATTTTCAAGCAGCACTATAGAATATATTAATGTATTAAATTCTATATATTAACTAGCATGTATGTATTTGTAAGATTTCCTCACATTTTCTGAATAACTTTGTGGTCGGGTGCCTTCTGTGCCAGCCCTCCATCTCTCAGTGTGCTTCGGGTAGATAATCATGCATGGTACCAGGTATTCTGGGGCCTGGTCTTAAAGGCACTGTCAGTGACTATCAAATAATATGACATGAATCTAAGATAAGATAGAACTATTAAAAAGTACAATCATATTTATAAATTATTTCAAATGTACCACAAAAGATGAACCAATGAATCCAACAATTTACTTGATGCCAACGTTCGTATTAATACATTTTCATTTTTCTTTCTTTCCCATGTAATATGATTTCGGGTTTGTTTCTGAGGGGTGGGTGAGGTGGGTCGGTTGTGATGGTGAATGAAGAAAGGAGTCAGTGTTAAAAATAGTCCTGTAGCATAATGTGAACTCAGTATGTGACTGTGTAGAAGTAAGAAAAAATGTACTTTGAAAAAGTTGTCCTGTATTTAAACAACAGAGATACAGTACAGATTAGTGTATTGGTCCAAGAAACAGCACTGTAGTGAAGTTGCGCTCTTGCAACATGTCTTCTATCCATTGTCACGTCACACTAACCAGACCAGAAGTCCCATAAAGGATGGTGCAAATACGATCAGCAGCATTCATGTAGAAGAAAGGGATGGTCAGACAGAGATACGTTCTATTGACCGCAGCAATGTGGTCTCTCCTCAAATCACCTTGGATTCAGCGGACTTTCTGGCGTATCAACAGGTGTAATAAGACGTAGAATGGCTTGGTGGGATGTGCTTCAGGAGAAAACACATGAATAGTCAAACACGGTAATCTCAACAATAAAAATGTCCATAGTGAATTGTCTGGTAATATCTGTCCAATTTTACCACTCTGACCATATACCTACAGCTTCTTGTATAAGCAGCCTGTACCTCAGAACATGTGGTCGGCCATCAGTTTTAATATTGTCATCAACAGCTGATGATTGCTTTTTTATACCCTGGAAGAATAGATGTTGAGTGTGGCCTGTAAGCATCCAGTCTAACAAACAGATGTACTATTTTATCTAACCAATCGAACTGTTTGAAGACATAAAAAGGAAGGAAGAAAATAACACTAAATTCTAAAACAGCAGCAGTAGATACTAAAAGCTGCTGACCGTATGACTTAAAGCATTCAGCATTCAAAGTGAACAGATTTAACCTGCACATGGGTTTGAGTCTGGCTACCGCAGTAATTAAATGGCAGGTCAGACTTCTCAGATGGTGTGAGACGGCACAGTTAGACTAATACTGTCATGAATAACCAAAGATGAGGAATTAGACCCATTACCATAGAAGACCATTCAACTGACAACTTTCCTGGACTTAACATGCAATTATGCAAGGTTACTAAAGAAAGAGAGAGAGGGATCAAGTGAAAGGGGGGAGAGGGAAGAGAGCAGAGACTTATGGAGCCTTCACGGTTTTTAGAAGTAATTCTCTTCACTCTCTCGGTGGGTTTGGAGATAAACGGAAAAGGCACTCAGGGTCTGGAGTGGAAATAAAATATGAGGTATAAATGTTTAGAGACAGCTAAAGTATGGGGAAGCCTATATCCACTACTGAAGCCTATATCGATTATAATTAAAGTAATGCAGTTTGGAATAACACAGAGTGCAGTGGACAAGGGAGAAGGACAGCAAAAGGCCACAACCTCCGGCTTGTATTGTCTCAGGGTGTGATAAATTAGTGTTATTTCAAGTTGTTTTGAATAGGGCATTATGTACATAAAGCACACGTAGCCTGAGGTAAAAAAATCTGAATTTGATGATGGAATGTTTTTGGGGGGGATTTGATTAATCCATTTACTTAAATTGTTATCGACAGATTAGCCGATTATCAGAAATAGTTGTTTGACCCTAGTCGAGCTGTGTGGCTCAGGCCGCCGTGCATCAGCGGTGTGATGGGTACCCTGACAGGGCAGTAGATCATGTAGATGTAGTATGTAGAACGTCCATGTCCTGATTTACACTGACAGGGATGTTTATTCTCACACATGGACACAGTATGCTCCTGGACAAACATGCACACACACATGTCCCTGCCTCCCAGCAGCAGCTCCTCGTCGATTATAGTGCACATAGGTGATTGGGTAAAAGAGCTGACACCTGGACTCTGAGCGCTGTTTTTCTGTAGAACTAGAAAAAAAGAAACTATATATTCAATCAATATATTTAAGAATGCATCAGATTTTTGTTTTCAGATGAAGACTAAACTGCTCTCAACATCAATTTGCTCACTATTAAGTAAAGTGCTCGTCGTATAATGTATTCATTTATCCAGAGTGCTTTACAGCAATGAGTGCATACATTTTTTTACCATTCCCCCCTGGGAATAGAACCCACAAATATGGCATTGCAAGTACCAAGCACAAACCAACTGAGCTAAATGGTACAATATACATCTCATGCAGACTATAAGCACCGGAATGCCACTATGTATCTTGTGTATTTCTAACGGATTACTGCCTTAGAAATGAACTACACATAGGTATAGTTATATCAGCTCAAATTAAATCCTTTCATTTTGTCTGATTTGCTGTGTTATTAACAATCAAATGAATGACGTCCAGGTAAATCTACATTGGCGCTCGAAAACATGTAAGCCCCTTGAGCAATTGACAGTTTTATTAGTATTTACCATGAAATCTTTATTTAATCACAACCAGTCATTTTATCTGACATAACACAGGTACTCACGCACTAAGTAGAAAAACAAAATTAGAAATGTAAATGAATTACGTGCAAATATGAGTGAACCCCAAGTTGCATTGGTTAAATCATGTAGGTAAGTTGTAATAATTTGGTACAAAATGAACCAATCAAAGGAAGGATCTGTAGGAAATAATTTGGGTGGAACTCTAATGAATAGGAACAAGAAACCTTGTCAGTGCGGTGTTACCCATACAGACAAATACAAAACACACCATGAGAAGAGAAAAGGAGAGCTCAGAAAAAATCTGGAAGAAAGTAGTGAGAGCACATCAGCCTGGGGAAGGCTGTAAAAGATTTCAGCTCCAATTAGTCCACTGTGAGGCAAGAAAAATTACAAATGGAGACATGACAGCAACTCGGCCTTGACCTGAATGTCCGTCCAAAGTATCCCCAAGAACCACAAGAAAAATACTGAATCAGGTAAATGACAATCCAAACATAACATAGATTTGCAGACATCACTTTTTGCATCTCAGGTTACTGAGATGCAAAAATAACAACCTTAAATCCATGGGAGAGTTGCTAAGAAGAAACCTCTGCTGTTAAAAAATAACCAAACTGCCTACCTTTGCCAGAGAACCCTGGGTAAAAAAGGTAAAAAGGTAAAGAAAAATGCCAAAATTGACCTTTTTGATCACAATCAAAACTGTTTGGCGAAAACTTAACACTGCCTACCACAAATAGAACCTTCCCAACAGTCAAGCATGGTGGTGTTAATGTCCAGACCCGGGGCTGCGTCTCCTCTTCTATACCTGGTCAATTGCCTATGGAACCATGAATTCTTATATATACCAGGAGATTCTTGAAATGAACTTCAGGAAATCAGTCAAGGAGCTAAAGCTGGGCCGAAAATATGTGTTCCAACAAGACAATGACCAAAAATATTTAAACATATCTTCCAAAGGCAGGCTTAGGAGAAAGAAGATTTCTGTTTTGGATTGGACAAGTCAAAGTCCTCACCTTAATCCAATTGAGATTCTTTAGCAGGACCTGAAGCAGGAAGTTTGTGCCATACACTCCTCAAGCCTCATTCAATTGGCAGGGTTCTGTAAGGAGGACTGTGCAAAAAGCCCAAAAAAAAGACAGCAAATGCTGATTTAATGAATTTTTTTGCCTTTTATTGTACCTAGGGTTTTGACAGATATGGGGAGAACTGCATTTTCTTGCTATTCACCTTGGGCATGGAATAATCTGCAAAAAGATATATTTATATCCATAGATATATTTAAGGGCATCATCAAGAATATATCATATGTTTTTGATTGTGTGCTTAGTTTGGAATGTGTTTATTATGAATTACAAACATGGGATTTTCTGATTTTAATACATACATAAAGAATGACCAACCATGTAGAGTTCATATACTTTCAAGCAGCATTGTACTCAATTAGTCAATTTCTTTTACAGTCAGTTGACTGCTGATGCAGTCTCAAAAACATAAGAATTTGGTTCATCTTCTGCCTGGCTGGTCCACATCTTTCCCTGTTCCTAGCCGAATCTACAAGTAGGTGAACTCCAAAACCTTTGTCTAACCACCCAGCAAGACATTTCACCAAAGCCACTTCTTGCCAATCTATCTCTTGAATTGCTAAGGTCTTCCAAATTTGCCTTATTAACATAGTGAGAAGTCACTGTGCGGAGTAGCTAGATGTAAAACTCTTCACCACCTGCCACCACCAGCCTGTCCATCGACTAGGGGCTACATAGGGCTATGAGCAGACTCCTGCACTTTGACCCTTGAGCCACTCATGCAAGACTTAAATCCAAGTTGGAACAATATGTCCACAATTGAACAAAGTCAACCAAAGTCACTCTTAATTTCCATGGCTTACATTTGATTGCTAATAGTTTCTGATCACATTGTTTCTGTAGTGAATTGTTGCATCAGATGGTGTACACTGTCTGATTCCGGAAATCCATCACTTTGACTTGTCTCTGAGGCTTTGTGCATTGTTGTTCTGTGGTAAAGTCTATCAGAGAGGCTATCAGGGTTTTTGTTTCCATCCATGTTGGAATTATATTCCCTGGCAGCTAGCTAGCTACTTCTTCTCACGTCATGGTAATTAGCCAGCAACATCTAAGCTTACAGGGGATTTCAGTGCACTGGCTGCTGTTTATCATCCTGAGGGTTGCCAAAACACTTAATGGATCCACTAATTGAGTTGCCAGCCTCTTTCTCACCTACCCCTTACCCTCTCTCTTTCTGTTGCTTCCTGATTATCTCTTTTCCTCCATTCCTCTCGGCCTCTTTCTGTCCCAAATGTTTTCTCTCTGTCTTTCTCTGTCTTTCTCTCATCTACCCTCATTCACCCCTACCCCACAAACACACACACACACACTCCCTCACTCTCAGTGGGATGTTAATATTGCCTGGCATGGCTAGCAGCGGCTGTCAGTTAGCGAGCCGGCCAGCCGAGGTAAATATCCCGCATTGATTAGGCAGATTTGCATAGACACCGTAGGCCTGGAGCAGACAGGAGAAGAGTGGAATGCTAAAAAAACTGCATATTACATAGACAATGAGAAAGATCCTTCAAAATACTGTGTGTGTGAGATAAGCAACAAACTGGCATCTGTTCATCTGTGCTAGCCATGCAGTAAGGGCCTTTAGTGTTTCAGAGACAGGCTTTAGCGTGTGTGGGCCTTTAGTTTGGATGTGTTTGTGTTGATTGGCCCTGGTCTGTCGGGAGCTTAGAGGCTCTTTACCTTGCCTGCAAGCATCAGTATGCAGACACTCATACACACACACACACACACACACACACACACATACACTGTGCTATTGGACCTGACTCAGGACTGATAGAAGTAATGCATCTTGGCTAGGATATTGGGCACTGCCTACATGAGCTGATGTTAAAGTTTTAAGATTGTCTAACGGCAGCAACAACAAAAAATATGTTGCTAATAAATATCAATGATGCTACTTCCATGCCCTTAAACTCTGAGGTCAGCCTGGGTTGTGTAGTCCACCAGCAATGACCTTTGCCCTCTCTAATACAGTATTATCACTTTAGAGGTCTATTTGTTGAGCTGTTTATTCAAAATGTGGTACTGTCCTGTGCTGCAGACCAACATGTAGACACCCCTGAGAACCAAAGCTCAACTCCACTTTATAGGGACAAATGTAGCGTCAAATAAAACAAGATTAATCTCCAATTGAGGACATGTTTCACTCTAAATAATATGCAGGCGACTGGCAATTAATGGAAAAGGATTAGCTGTTTTATTTACTTACCAGTGGGCCAGGGTGACACACACTCTTCCCTGGCACAAGCTTGCAAAAACAACAGAACTGAGCTAATCTACTACAGATGTTCAATAGAGAGTTTCCTCTCCTTTATACCTAGAAATTATTAACAGCCGACGTATGTGATTGGTAGAAGACATTTACCATGAATATACAAATATTTGTATAAAAGTAAATATTTGTGTTGAAATATGTTTAAAAAAAAGTATAGGAAAAATGTTGTTATCGCAAATATGACACTGTATATCAGCAGCTAAAATGTAGTCGCATATTAGCGGGCGTGGGGTGAAGGAATCAATGAGTGCATCACTGTCAGGCATTGGCGAAGGCACTGAGAGGTATGCCCAGTCTTTTGTCACCCCCCTCTGGACAAAACAACCATAATATGTGTCCCATTAAGGAATGTATGGAGTGTATGTGCTTTACAGTTGACAGTAGACAATTTTAGCTAAAACGCAATCCAGTGAACACTGGCAACATGTCGCCTGAAACCTGTCCACATCTTTTGTCTAGGTGCTGTACAGTAACATGTCGTTGTCTGGTCCGGACTATTCCTCTCTAAATAATGGAATGTTCATCCTACCTGTGGTGTCACAGTCCAGCATCGCCTCAGCTACATGTAGATTTGATAGACTTTTCCACTGACGTACACAGGGGAATGTCGGATCAAGTGCACTAACTCTGACACAATGTAGTCCGCCATTATTTTAAACCGTGACTGGAGTCACTTACACTCCTAGATGAAATGTGTAATTTTACACTTACTCACTCCATCGATTTTGTGTCCAGCCCATTGCGTATAAGAGAAATATCCCTATGTGCATCAGTGGACATTTGTAAGCTTACAGACAGCCACGGCATTCCTCTTAACATTGTGTATGGGTATGGAGCGAGGGAGGCATCGTTGGTTTAGGACATTAAACACGGCCATTCTCAGCTTTTGGGCTGTGACATCGGAGATCATTTCAAAATTTTCCCTGGGAATCAGTCAATTACTTTCCTCATTGCTTTTCGCATCTGCGATCTCCTTCCTCTGAACGACAGCAATCAGTCTTTCTCCACACTAAATACACATTCTATGAATACTTTCGTATTTAGTGAGGGAATGTAGATGACGCCTCCTTATTCATCTTTATGAATTCAATTTTCATTTTACTCCCATATAAAACGTTCGGGAAGTTTGTGTGTGTAGGTGTGTTTGTGTGTGTGTGTGTGCGTGTGTTTGTGTGTGTAGGTGGGTGGGTATGAGCTGTTGTGTTTCTGCTTTCCAACGAGCGCGTGTATTTTTACTGTCCTGTCAGCCCCAGCAGTATTTATGATGCTCCTGGTCTGTCCAAACCCTGACGAGTCCCTTACGTCTCCTGATATTTATAATTTCATAACGCTGCTCCATGACAACGCTTATTTTATCCCCTTCCTAATCTACTCTTAATAAAGACACGCCAACCTGAAAAATGAGCGCGGGCGGAATAATGGAGGGAGAGTGTTGGTAAATCAGCGATGGAGGTGCAAGGGATTGTCAATCATTGGGACCCTCCGATTGAGCCGCCCCGTTCAATAGCCATGATCTTTATTAATGGAAATCCATGCAAACTATTGAGAGGGCAAGATGGAGGTGACAGGGGTGAAAAATTGGACCGACTTAACAACCGCGACGAGAAGACGTCGCCGGAGAAATATTATGGCAGGTGTTTGAACGAAAGGCTTTGATAAACACAGCAGAAGTTTTTCAATTACCCGACTGCCCGTGCAGTAAAGAGTGAAAGATGGAGAGCTGAAAGCCACTCAGATCAGAACTACGCTCTACAGTGCAATGCATTGATGTCTGAGAGGGCTTTGACTGCTTTGCCTGAATATGAACTCAACGAAAGCAGATTAAGTGTAAAAGTACTTCCCATATTTTCTCTGTCATACGCAAGCCTTTATAGTATGGAAATAGGACATTAAAGATTGCTTGTGAAATGTCACATGAAAATGTTATATGGGTCATTCTCTGAGCTCATTTTCCACCGAAAAAGCTGGATATTGAATTTAATGATATTGTGTGTCTGTGTTTTCTCTCATTTCCTGTCTGTCTGTCTGCCTGTCTGTGCGTTTCTGTCTTTGTATCCGTGTTTCTACTTTTTTTTCTGTTTTCGCTATCCGGTCGTGAAGCAGACGTCGGAGGACATTGTGTCTTCGGCTGAGTGTTCAAGTGACGACGAGGATCTAGAAGAGTGCGACTTGAGCCATGCAGGTGGGCTAGGTTAGTTTACCTCTGCTTGCTCTTTCACCCGCTCTCTCACCCCATGCGCACCCGAGGATGAAGCACTGCATTCTCCAAGCATCACAGCCCCATGGGCACGCTATGTGTAACTTCCAAGATAGAAACCAAACAATGCGTAAATCTAACAAAATAGAATTAATCAAGCACCACAACGTATTGAGTAAGGATTGCTGTTGTGATTATATCTGATTCAATTACATTAAACATACTATGTAAAATAGTCAATTCTATCAATAATCTCTATCTATAAAATAAAGACGTCGCTGTACCAAACGATACACCAAATAGCGACCTAATTGTTACATGAGTTACACTTGACTATGGGGTCCAATGTAACATGGTCACGTGAACACATACAAATTTTGTCCTCTCAGCTTTAAATTTGGGAGAGAAAAACTGTAGGACTTTAATATAAAGATACAAAATTGGTATGGAAATGTGCCATGTTCTCTGTTGATGCTTCAAAATGTATCATTCTGTGTTTGGGTCCAACGCTTTTGCCATGTGGTATTGTAATGACTTGCATTTTACTCATGATACATTTTGAGAGTCTCTTCTTCAAGATTAGCTTTCAGCTAAATGAATGTGTGTTATCTAGCAGGAATTGAATTAGTGGTTTATTTCCGTTGGTTTGTTTATCATTTTCGTTTTCTCCATATTTAGAGGCTTGCCTTCTTAAAACATTTATTAATAGAGAACAGATATCATCGAATTTCTGTGTACAAGTCTTTGTTTTGTTTTTTTATAGTTTTGCTTCAAGATGAACATGTTATCCTGCTGTCTTTTTCCAACCCAAATATGAAAAATAGAATATTGAGCTAACTTAGAAGTTCCAATTCACACCCCTTTGAGCTTTTTGGGAGAACTTGGGAATTGCCTCAACTTGTTTTGATAAATATAACATGCCAGCTCTCTTTTATGGATCCGTGGGTACCAAAAACAACATTTTACCTGAAGCTTTTACTTCTCAAACCAAAATTAAAGCTTTGAAGCAAGTTTAGTTTAGACATATATATATATATATATATATATATATATATATATATATATATATATATATATAAAACAAAACAGTAAGTCAATAATTATGTTCAGGTAACACTTTACAATAACGGTACATTAATAGACATTATTTAATAGTGTAGTAAGAGTTATAGGTCTTGATAAGCAAGTATTTGTCTTTGACTAAATCAGTTATACATGTAAGTATTAATTGTTAGTTAATGAATAAGTTAACATTTACTTTACAATAAGGGTCACAATTGATGTAAAGGTTTACTGTACTCCTATTAAGTCATGCTAAGGGATAGCCCACAACCATCGGTAATTCATTTATTGCTGTTGGTTTCAAATATAACATAGTGATAATGCATACAGCATTTGGTGAATATTTCCTCACTATTTAGTAATTGTACCGTGTACACACAGTCATTTATAAGGTATAGTAGTAAATCAAAGATGAGTATATTCAAGTTTGTCCTCTGTTCTCAACCTGTTCTCAAGAGGAAGATGTAATACTGGAAGATTAGCAAGTAAGTTAATCGAGTCCAAAAAGCTAGGTAAAATTCAATCATTAATAGATGTATGTATAGATGTGTTTACTTCAACAGATTTAAACCTGAACAATGACATATTAAATTAGTGTAGCAAATGTTTATACATTTTAACTAATACAATAACTCATGTTTGTTAATTTTTACTTAATAACTTAATCAGTAATGTCATTTGATGTTACCAATGTTCATAAAGTAACAACCCATTTCACATTGGCTATCACACTATCAAGTAGATCACCTTTTGTAAATTAATATGTTGTTATAGGAATAGTCTTCAACTTTTTTACATTGAAGTTCCTTGCACTAAAATAATTATTATTTCCTTGCCCTAAAAGAATGAGCAAGGTGAACTTGTCCATGGTTCAAATCCTCCAATGGAAACATCAGCTATATTTTCCTACCATTAGCTTAAAGTAAATGGAAGTTGTTTGGATATTTAAAAACAAAACCCCCTGTGGATCACATGCCCCCGTCATTTACATTTACTTTGAGCTCATGTAATATCTTTTGACTAAAGAAAACGGAAGTACAGATTAAGATTTTTCCTGACCAATATTTTAAGGGTGAATATTTAAATAGTTAATTTAAAGAGACAGAAAAGTTGTATATTTAACCTTAATATTATGCATGCATATATATATATGAACCAAGTCAGATTATGACCGTCCATAATGAGGTTAACCATAAAAAAAATCCTCAGCACAGCCTGAGGTAACATGATTGTGATTCTAAATTACACAAATAAGAGAATAAAGATTATATAAAATGTAGAAAAAAGTCAAATATGTTGCACACTCATTGTAGTAGGTCTCATTGTTTAAAATCCCACAACAAGGTGTTTTCAATTGACTGTATCTTATTTATTGCCCACGTAACATTTCAGTGTGTTATTACAAGCTGACCATCATCCTGTCAGAGGTCAATCCCAAGTCCTTCCAAAGTTCCTGGAAGAGATAGCAATGTAAAAGAGCCCAGGTCTGCTCTTTACGGTAGCTCTCTGAGCTCTCCAGAACTCTGAAGACAGATATCATCAGGGCCCCAGTCATCCAATCATACGTTTACACAGAAATTCACACCATTCTAACCCTGACATCAGTTGACGTGGACAGCTGCATGCTACGTGGTCTCGTTATTTACTTCTGTTTGGGTTCGTCATAGTTTCTTTGCGAGTGAAGCATGTGTGGGGGGATTTTTTTGTCGCAGTTTTAATACTCTCACATGCAGTTTTAGTATGTTCGGGTCTCTTGTATTTTCGGTTTGTGTTGGTTATGATTTTCGAGTCATTGTCTTTCATCTGCCAATTATCCAAAATAACATTGCGGTTGTCTCAACTCATCATGTGCAGCATGAATTTTTGGTAGTTGAAACATTTTTTTCCCCCTCATCTCTTCTTCGAACATTTGTGCCATGAGGCTTTTTTCAGAAAACATTCCCATTTTTTGATTATCAAAGCAAATGAAAAGGCAACAAAATCTTTTCTTGCCATCAACTTGTTTGGCCTCAAGCAGGAGACTGTAATATCTAACCAAAGAAAGTTGTGTTTGAAAAATAATATCATATCTTGTAGACCCCTACCCCTTCCTATACTCCGTTCCCTCCCTCTCTCCTCTCTCAAACCTCGCCAAGCCGTTCTGCATTAAATTTATTTCAATGCAGATGGCATTAAAAGTATTTTATTGCCACAAAGTATATCTGTTTTCCTCTATAAGTTGCTCTTCGGCAGCCATTTTGTGGCATGGCATTAACAGTAGTGGCTTACACACCCATTCTTAACCTACTCACCCTCCATCTCTTCCAAGCATGGACTCTGATTGGTTCCATATGTATCTGACTCTTGACCCCGTAACCCTACATTTAGGCTAACAGGGCTGGTTTGTCTTTCTGGCCACTTTGAGTTTTCACATCCATCTTTACGGTCGTATAGACATTGCCTGTTGACATATTCTTATTTTCTCTCTGCACTGTCTGTTTTTGTCAGTCCATTTTTCTGTCTGTGTTGAGGTGTTGTCATGTGATTCTGTTCTCTGTTTGTAAAAGTGTTGAATATTCCCCCTTTCCCTTTCAGGAATTCCACAAGACAGATAACACTGGTGCAAATTAAAACATACATTTTCATTGAATTCCATACCTTTTATGAAGGGAAAGTCTAGAGTAAATAAAAATCATCAGGCTCTAAAGTTTTTTATTTAAATTATAATGTTGTGCAAGTGCTTATTTCCATGTAAATCTATACTAGCAACGTAAAGTGTAGTGACAAAAGCATTCATATGGTTAATTAAACCAATAATATCTCTTTGATGGTTATTAAAACCATGCTGCCCTAAAAGCGCAACATACAATGACTACCAATCTGGTCACAAATCTTTCATCCAAGCCCAGGGGTCGCGTGGAGGCAGTGCAATTGACCAGCACAGACTAGGTTTGGGGGATTACTAATCTAATATGATTGCCTTATCTCATTGAGCTCTAGCAATTCTTTGTAGCGGCTTGGGGGCCTGTGAACTAAGTCGCAGGTTAAAGATAGTATTCCAGTCGTGAGGCTTCTGGTGTAGACTTCCTGGTTGAGCTTGCTGCTTGATAATAATTTTTTGCATCTGCTTAAGAAGATACATATCTCAATATTGACTGTCCTGACTTCACTGGGAGTTGCTGCGATTAAGCAGGGCCCTCATCACATATTGAATCTCTCAAAATTTGAGGTATTCTCTGCACAGAGACACTGTGTTAGCTTGCTTTGCAAAGGCCTCCAGCATAATGCAATATCATAGATACAGATGAGAAGCTACGTGAGATCAGTTGATGCAACCTCCCAGCCATTCAAATGCAGCAATTAAAGATTGAATGTTACAATGCTTTACGGCGAAGAAATTCCTTGGCATCAATCTCAAAGTAAACAATGATTTGCCGCCAGCTTTCAATTGCACAATGTTTTTGTAATCCTGAACCCTAAGACAGTCTTATTGGCAGTGTTATTGTAGTGTTATTGTAGATGGCAGCAGAATTTTACAGTTCAACATTTTAAATGTATTGATTTTTAAATAGCTGGGCTTGTTTTTGTTTGCAGACAGTGTTGATGAGATACACCATATGGCCAAAAGTATATGAACCCCCTACCAATTATTGAGTTCAGGTATTTCAGAAACACCCATTGCTCACTGGTGCAAAATCATGCTTCACTATCTGGCAGACTAATGGTCAAATCTGGGTGTGGCGGCAAATTGACATTTCTGTGACAGTAGATGCCAGGAGACCGTGGTTTGGGCTGGGCACCTTAGTTTCAACGATGGGTCATCCTAATGCTACAGGATACAAAGACATTTTAGGCAATTGGCTGCTTCCAACTTTGTGGCAGCAGTTTGGGGAAGGCCCTTTCCTGTTCCAGCTTGACAGTGCCCCTGTGCATAAAGCAATGTCAATAAAGACATGGTTCGATTAGGATGTTGTGGAAGAGCTAAGATGGACCTGACCTCAACCCCAATGAAAACCACTGGGCTGAATAGGAACAGCAATTACGAGTCCTTCTCGTCCAACATCAGTACCTGACCTCACAAATACTCCTTTTGGCTGAATTGGCACAAATTCCTGGAGAAACCCCCAAATCTTGTTGAAGGCCTTCCCAGAAGAGTGGCAGCTGTTATAGCTGCAAATACGGAGTCAACTCCATATTAATGCCCATGGTTTTTGGAATGGGATGTCCTACAAGCTCATATAGGTGTGATAGACGGGTGTCCACACATTTTGGCCATAATATAGTGTACATGATAGTGATGAAACTCTATTGATTTAAATTGGCTAGGACCTGGGAACACTGTGTCATTGACTGAGATTATTAGAACCTTAACTTTTATTACCGAATTAAGTTGACTGTAAGGACATTGTATTTACATACAATATACTTGTATTACCAGTTCCTTCAGTATTTAAATAATTTAATCAAAAGATGGTTTAAACACTTGTAGATGCAAAAATGCCTATAGTGAACATTACTGTCAGGTCCCATTTTGGCAACAGATAACTATTATTTATAAGATAATAGGTTACTCTAAAACATTACATTACAAAACAATAGTTATACATTGGGCTGTATAAATTAATTATATAATTGCCTGATCGTGATTATTTGAGCCAGATCGCAATTTTTTCATAGAGAATGATCTATTAACGATATTATTGAACAATATTTTGATTCCTAAATCATAGTTTCTTATTTCAATACGTATTATTTATGGGATGTCTAGTGCGAGCAGAGGAGCGTTTCACAGCTCTGCAGAAAGTTATAGGCACTGATCCTTTATTGAAACTAGTTTTCTTATTTTTTCAGTATGTTTAAACTTAGTTTAGAATTGTTTTGCTAGGCACAGTAATTTTGCAACATTATTATTTAATAGAAAAACGTGTTTCAGTTGCATCAACCCATCAACGATCAACGGTCAACAAAAGAAAAAACACTCAAGCCTGTGTAAAATATTTTTACTAATATTGTGAGTCGAATTTTGTCATTTCCAAATGTACATCCTAATTAGACAATGTGCATTAAAATGTATGGATAGAAATGTTGTCTCATTGCCTATTGAATGTTGCAACATGTTCTGCTACTTAAGTTTATTACGTAAGCTATTTCCAATAACTATGATATTTGCAGCAGATCAAGAGGTGAAATGTTAACGATGCGCAGTGAAATGTTATTGTCGTTGCTTTGCGGTTGCATTTTGTGAACCACAACTCTTAACAAAATTGATTTAGTAGTAGTCCCAAAGCCTACCACAACTGGGCGCATTTTGGCTTCAAGCCAAATTGAAAGAGTTAAGCCCAATAATTTAAAGGAAGCAAATTACCGAATTTGCTCCAGAAATGTGATGCTCAAAAGCGCAAAACCCATAAATATGAAGAATCTCCAGAGTCACCACATGTATTTTTACAATATAACTATGCTTACTCTATAATGGTGCCATAATATTTACCATATAGACACATAAGGTGTTTATTTATTATTGTATATCAATAATTTGTGCAACAATTAATCATCAACTAAAATGTCATAATCGTGGCAACCCTGGTTATACATTTGAACAAGAGTACATTTAATAACGTCGTTAGTAACAATGCGGAATATTTCCGCCGTTTATTGCTATGTAAAATATTCAAATGTACTCCCTCTGGATAGGATCGTCTGCTGATTGACATAAACTCTTCTTTAACGCCAATGCTGATTTTTATATTAGCATCAGCGCCAGATTTCCGGAAAGGTTGAAGGATTTACTGTACATTGTGTTTTAAGTTCAGATTGGGGCCATTGTACAAGTAAGCAGGCAAGACTGGGAGACAGGAGAGGATGTCTCATCGGCAAACCACTCCTAGTTTATCAGACACAGCCAGGTGGGCTTCAAGATATATTTCCCCAGGTATTATGTGTCAATCATTGAAAAGGAAACTGGGGCAACTCTGGGATTCACCAAACATAAAATATTCCAGGGTTTTGGTGCGAGTGTATTGTCAGACAAGGAGAGAACTGGTCTGACCTAGCATCATAGGAACCGTTTGTGGCCGTGGCATGGAACTTTTGCGGTCCTTCTATTTGGCATTGACCAAGATACAATAAATGACAAGTAAACTCATCACTAAGGACAGGGTGATTACCCAAGTAATCAACTGATTGTCGTGGAAATTCTAATGGGTAAGGCAGAGACTGTAAATTATTTTTACAATTAAATATTTGCAAACCTGGAGCAGTTAACAACACTTAGCAGAGTCAGGTCAAGAGCTCCCTGTTCAAGGTTGAGCTCAGGCCTACATATTGTATACCCAGTACAGCCCCCCCCATGCATGGTTAGACTACATGTCTCACAAGCCTTTCTGAGAAGGTCGGCATAACAAGATGTTCAAAGCCCTTGAGAAGTTAGCCATAGCTATATTTATCTGCTGTTCGCAGGTCCCGTTCTGTGAGATGGACAGACAATGGCCTCAATTATTTGATTACACTTTGAATTTCCATTTAACATAGTAATAAGTAATATGATTTTGTTGTAATATGGAATAACGAAATTTTCCACCAAATGTCTTGAACATAAGTTTAAACTATCACATAATATATTTTGTCCCTTTACCTACCCAATCATTTATTTTCACAATTCCTAATCGTATCAGTGCCCCAGTCCCCTCAAAACAACTCCAAACAGATTAGACAGAGTTGAGATTCCTGATAGGCTATGGGTATCCACACCAAGATGTTGTGCTTTTCAAACCAGGAAGCCACATGTGTCCACAGTCAGTCACCTGACTACCTGAGCTTCCCAGATGCCTGAGCCTTCGGAGGGAGTCACTACGTCCTGCTGACGTGTGCATCCCTGCTCCCAGGGTAATGCTGCTCTGTTTGCATCATCCATGTGTATTTCCAGCGCTGTTTTACCTAGGGGCACAATCAAACCTCAAATCTAAACTTCGATCAACAGTTTTGCACTACAAAAGAGCACTTTGCCTCCAGGGAATGCGTAAAACTCCTACAATTTTTGTCAATACCTAATACTTGACAAGGTCCCTTACATGTAAGCTCTGAAATCTCTCGCAGTATTCATATAAATGTATGTATGCTGGATTGGTTTAGTCCGTTGCATATTGATGACAATAACACATTGAAAATGTCATGTTAAAACCTGAAACGGAAGTGTTAAACCGATATTTTGGATACTCCAGAGCCATTTACTGCCTTGGTGGTCTGGATCAAACCGCTACGACAGTCATGTCTTAACGCCCGTTTCAATGATCTGTGGCTGACCGGAGAGTGCCCTTAAGCAGGACAGTTTGGAATACGTCTCCGGAGATGCACATACAGTAGAGCAGAGGACACTTCTGTGACCACAACCCAACTCACAGAGGAGCTAGGGAGGTGGCTCTAACTAAAGAATCAGGTCTCCTGTGGCTCCGCAAGGGGTCGCGCTACTTCTGCGTCGGACAGACACTGACATTGACTCGTGTTCCTTATGCCCTAGCTTGTGAGGACCAGCCATTATGATTAGCAAATGCAACAAATGCTTTTGTATATACGTTTCTCTTCCCAATATAGAATATGAACACATTTTCACTGTTCTTTAGAGAAGCAAGCCACGAAGCATCCATTTCAGGTTTTCCGACCCACCGTTCTAAGTGTCAGTGTCCTCGGCCCCCTCTGTCCACAGTGCTTTCTGCGTTCCAAGATAACAGGGCTGGTATCTCCCTTCTGAGTGCTTCTCAGAAATTCGCTTGGTGCTATCTCTCAGCGAGGAGTAGTTTGACCCTCACGCCAAGATCAATGTTCCACCTGACATTACACACTTTTGTGCTGCAATGATTTGCATGCACAAGAATAATATCATTCTGTACGCATTTCTGGTACTGAATGACATTGACACAATCACAAAAGGTAGTTTAAGTGTAAGTCAAAATGCATTTGCAATTTCTTTCAACTCCCGGTGGTTTTAGAGATAGTGAAAATAAACAGTGTTGTGACCGAGGAGTCTAATGGATATAAAACAAGTTTAGTGAGATTCTTTGTTTAAAATTGTTCATCAGATATATTCAATTTTCATAACATTAGAAAACATACACAATAAAACATACAATAATTCTTATACCCCTTGTGGAATTCCTGTATTTCTGTCAAGTCCTGAAACCAAAAGCTGTGGGGCTCCATAGTCCTTAATATTTCATCTAGGATGTGATTACTTCTGTAAATGTCAAACATTTACATTAGTATTCACAATTGTGAATAATTGGAATACTGCATTAGAAGACATTAAATTCTTAGCTCCCAACAGCTATTGGTTGAATCGGCTCCTTTACCTCTCTAAATGTACTCAACCTTTAATGTCTTACTTTTAACAGACCCAAGCTTGCTGTATATTTATTTTCTACTTTCCCTAAATGCAACTTACTTTAAGCATGCATCAACATCTTGCAGTACAACCAAAAAAGATTAACCCATTCTCAGCCAATATTCTTTCTCTGACGTACTCCCAGACTGCACGCCGGATCCATGTCTTAAGACTAACATGAACAGATTAATTTGTCATCCAAATACACATGTTGGAGGGGAAATCATCACCTGACTGCCCCTCTCAAATGTGTTTGTTTTCTAGTGTGTGCATCTGGTTGTAGTGTGTGCAAATTTAAATGGCTTTGTTCTCTCATCTTCTATGGACATTTATGATTTGATAATTTACCCGTTCATATTTTTTGTATCGATATGTTGAAATTGATATATGACATTTTGGTTATGATTTCGATTTATTTGGATTATCTAGTGGCTAACTTTGTTCGGATTAATCGTTAGTTTTGACCACTGAATCAGATTTAAATATTTGTAATCCCAGTATCATCATTTTTATAGATTACATTTTTTTTACTTTTTGATGGGATTTGGAATTACTTCAGCGAATGAACTGTGTTCTTAAGACCACTGTTTTTTTCAATAATTCTAATAAAAACAAATGTTAAATAAAATAAAAAAACATTTCGTTTTCCTCTGTCAAAAATAGTCTATTAAAGTACACAATATTTGGTGAAGCGGTTTCAGATCCCTGTGATGTCTTCCTTTGTTTACAGATTTTTTTACAGCTATTTTGATAAACAATTAAACTTTGTTATTGACCGATTGATTACTTTAAAGAAAAAAAAAACTGCATGGCTAAGAAGTTGCAGTTTAGGGTTTGTCAGACTGTCAGTGTTGTTAGAGTTCTGTTCTTTTCTGTAGATGGGCATGTATATGCTCATTGTTTGTATATCCCCATCCCTTCCTTACAGCCAAAAGCTCTAATGCCGCCCGACCGCTTCGTATTGCCTTTACATGGACATGGCAACTGACTTCCACTATCACCCTCACCATCCTCATCTCCTCTGTAGTATGTTCATAGGCCCCTCCCCCTGTCACTCCCCGCCCCTCCCTCTCTTTAGCGATGTTAAAATATGGACAGTCATCCATCCATTCTAAACTAAAGAACAAATACAAACTAAGCAAAAACGTACATTTAATAGAATGTAGATATTTATTGAGAAGTCTATCCAAGCGAAAACGTATAGATGTACAGTTTTTTGTAAAAGCTGGATTATTTATCGAAGAAAAAAAACAAAACAGAATTATGGTAAAGTTTATTTTTCATGTTATGTGGTGTGGATGTTTGTGTTGTTGCCTCCCTGTACCATCATGTCTACAGATAAATTAAATAAGAAGTCCAATTGTTAAATTATTTTTTATCTATACAAAACTATACCTAGCCAAGAACATTCTTACACAACTTTCTTTTGTAAACTTTTTTTCTTCATGCCAAAATCATGCGGGCAATATGTTGATGTAAGTTCACAAAGACGATGTGGTAATGCTTTCTTCCTTGAATAATGTTTTAATGGGCTGTTATGATGTCTGTGACTGACTTGCGTGTTTTGGAATGTTTGCTTTGTAGAAAACATAGCTGTATTTATTTATTAGATGAAATTGTGCTCTTAGTTCGTGAATGTCTGATGTAGTAGTGTTTGCTGTAAATTGTGTGATAAAATATTAACGTACGTTTGCCTTGATTTTTTAAAATGTGTTTATCATTTCAATCAGGTTGCATCAGTTTTTATTGCTTTGGAATAAGACAGCTGTTAGTAGAACACTGTACACAAACCTTGATGGCAGCAGAATTGGGCAACTGCAATGACACGCTGAATGTTTACCATACCCTTTTTACAACACTATACTTTTAATGTGATAGCATCTAAAATACTGAAAAAAAATCAATGGATTAGTTACCTCATATGTTGGCCTACTCTTGCGTGCGTGCTCACACTCATACACTCACACACACATACAACACACACACACAAATAATGCACCTAAATTAGCTTTGTCATCTTTCTGCACCATTCTCCCACAAGTGCCTGCAAGATGTGTGGATTTGCAAGTCTAATTCCAACCTCTCAGTTCCCAGTGTAGCCCTAATCACTACATAAGCTCTTCATTGCGCCGGTGTTGTTGTTTTTTTGGTTTTTAATGAGATACTTAGTTTGAAGCAGGGAACAATGTTGCTTAGAGAACAGTTTTATTTTTTGTCTGGCTTTCTTTATAGTTAGAATAATGCTCTCTGAAGTGCAGTGAGGGAGAGGGAGATTCTAGGCTGTTCTATCGATTCAAAAGTATGCGATCAAGTTCAGTGAGAAAGCATAATTAACAGCTTTTTATATTGGAATCCCCTGGCTGATCCTTGTTTACATTAACTGATTGCTTACATTAATTTGTAGGCATATTAAAAGACCTGCTGTTTCTTGATTCCCAGAGTGCAGTCTTTATTAGTTTAAATATTTTTTTTCAAAAATCATGATGTTTTTATGTATCGAGTAAGACTATAATGTACCTCCCTGAGGCTCCTTTGACCATTGAAATAACTGATTGTATTGGCGCTGAAGGTATTTTCATACACGCCATTATTCATTAACAGGATGGTCTAGGGAATACCCCCGTATCCACCTGAATTGGTTTGGTATAGTCAGATTGTGTGTCATGATCTGGGCCTAAAATTCTGTCATCTGAACAAACCTAATTCAAGAGTTTATTATCTCCATACCGTTACAGTTACATGCACTGCCCCTTTAATAGTTAATTATTGATACAAATCAGGCCACTGTTGACAATGCAGAAAAGTTCAAATTCTTTACAGGCCTTTAAATACCATTTTCTTTTGCTTGGATATACTAAAATGCATCACGTTCTCAGCTGATGAAACCGTTACATTGTGAGGGGTCACAAATGCTCACGCTGTTATGCCAATGACAACAGACACACATCTCCCATGACACATGCAAAAATATATCTTTACATGGTGAACATTCAGCTGTCATAAGTCTGACCCATAAGGTCCTGCCATTATGGAAGCTGTATAGAGCCATTCAAAAGGCGAGAGGCTGGGGCCAGCTGGGGAGCCAGATCTTTCCAGATGCCTCTATGGTAGTCTAGACAGCTGGGATTTCATTTAGAACAATATCAATATACCCAGGTTTAACTATACTGCTTCTTTTTTATTTTCAAATAGTAATATGGTTAATGTACTTCAGCTACATGATGATTTTAGTGTCAGATATGAGAGAATTGAATTGAGTTCGCTCTACATTATGTTGGCGCTATTAGTTATCTTTTTTAAGGAATATGATGAGATTTCAAGATTTTGATCATTGCTCTACATATCCAGATGAACTTGAGAATAGAAGGGAAGAATTTGATATAATCCCGTTTCTTCTGATGACCAGATTATATAATAAAATAATATTTTAAATATATATTTTTAAGATAACTGTGGAAATGTCTATGCTGCCAGCTTTGGAGTATTTAGATCAAGCTCCTTTTCTTTTGGAGGACCTGGCTAGTGACTATAGTCTGGAGATTTTCCAGCAGTTGTGCTTACATAAGTGTATGCTTATTTAAAAAATCTCCCAAATATCCAAATACCTGAGAAATGGCGTGCACATTTTTGTCTGACTCTGGGTGTGTACAACAATGGCCACTGTCATGAAATCTTGTAGTGTCCCATTCGGTTCTTTCTTTGAACACACTTTGTCTGGCTTACCCTAGCACACCCCTTACAGCCTTTTGATGCGCACAACCTTTTTAGTTTGTCCTTTGTTCTGTTTTCCCGTACGTTGTTTATTATTTGAAGTTTGGTTGTGTACGTAAGGTGTATTCTGTTTTGTTACAGTATTGTGTTATTTTAGTGACCTCTTGAACGTTTTGGATGAATGTGATTGACGTGTACAAAGTTGCCACGCCGTCCTTGCGTCTCCCTGACATGTTGTTTTCTCTGTCCCCACCTCTAGGAGGTGAATTAGTGATCCCAGTACTTTTAGAGGACCCGTTAGTGCTGCCCCCTGTAGCTACTCGTGCCCCCTTCATCCCCCTCCCCCCAACCCTTCGCCCACCCCCCACCATTATTGAGACCACCAAAGAGTCCCTGTCCACGGCCACTGAGGCGGGGGTACCTTGCTTGTCGGATCGAGGCAGCGATGATTGTGATGATGATGGCTTGGTGATATCGGGGTATGGCTCAGGGGAAGCGTTCAACTCTAACCTGCCCCCTACTGATGATGAAGATTTTTACACCACCTTCTCCTTGGTAACAGATAAGACCTTGTCCACGTCGGCCTATGAAGGTGGCTACAAAGCTCACGCGCCCAAGTGGGAAACCAAGGACTTTAGACCTAACAAACCCTCCTCAGACCGCGGTAGGACTACCACTACCGTTGTGCTGCCGCTAGCCCCCGACCAGAGCCGCTACACCTCCACCGCAACCCAGCGCCGAGCGTCACCCGCCAAGCTGCCTGCCGGCAAAATGAATAACCGCGAGCTAAAACCCCAGCCTGACCTAGTGTTGCTCCCGTTGTCCACGCTGCCTTACGAGGCAGACAGCACCAAGCAGAGGGCTCCTGTAATAACCTCCCCCATGTTCCGTAATGTACCCACAGCCCTCCCCACCCAGCCCGGCGTCAACCGAGTCCCGGGGCCCCCGGAAGTCTCCCGCCAGTCAAGCAGCACCACAGGAATGGTCGTCGGGATAGTAGCGGCCGCCGCCCTGTGCATCCTCATCCTCCTGTACGCCATGTACAAGTACCGGAACAGGGACGAGGGCTCCTACCAGGTGGACGAGAGCCGGAATTACATCACCAACTCGGCCACGCAGAGCAACGGAGCCATCATGAAGGACAAACAGCAGAGCTCAAAAGGCAGCAAAGGAAAACAGAAAAACAAGGACAAGGAGTATTATGTGTGAGCGATGGACGTTGCGAGATAGAAAGAAAGAGAACGCGAGGAAGAGAAAAAGAGTTACATAGAACTTTATTTAACAGTTACTTTCTAAGGAGCTACAACGACGAAAGATGGTAAATTAATGGAACGGTTACTTCATGCTGTGCAGAGTGGTTGAACTATGACATGTTCTGTAATATAAAGCACACTTACTATTGTAAGCATTACAAGAAGGCTAATAGCAACTTTAGTGACCTTACTCTTCAATCTGGTCGGAGACATAATCAGTGTAGAACTAATTAATGGCTACCACATCATTATCCTAAGTGACTTTTAGAGCTATGTGATCCTTGGCGTAAAAATCTTGTTTTTTTGTAAACCTGTACAAAATGAAGATGTTCATATATCCTGACCATTTTGAGCATGTAAGCGACATTAAGTGCTTAACAAGAAGGTCAGGACATAAAGGATCATTGTAAAGCCAATGAAAAAAAATGGACTCCTGCCGTAAAAAGATCTGACTAATTTGTATTGTTTATACATGATAAAGGTGTGCTGTCTTATAATTGTTTTTTTTTGCTCTACGCAAAAAAAGGGGAACAACAACCAACTACTGTATGTATAAAATGAAACCAAGAAAGCTCATATGGCTAAGGACAGATCTCTTAGGATCTCTTCAGATGTCATAGCTCTGATCTCATCTGATCTCAACATGATTACTCTCATTGTGACGGATGGACAGAGTGACTCTGACCTGTGTGACCGTGGTGAGAAGTGGTGGGTTTTAATTGTCTTGGTAAAAAGCAACTGATTGTAATGCATGCCCATCCTACTACTATGGCCCAGTACAGTAAAGTTCAGTACAAATTTCAGTGTTCAGCTTTGCTTGAACAGTCCAGTTCTCACAAACCCAAAACGGTGTACTTCTTCATCATCATCAGGACTACACAGCTGTTGATTTTGTACCCTAAAAACTAAGAAAATATGATTATCCCTAATGATAAAAAGGTCTATTATTGGTTTGCAGCCATTGCTGGTTGTATCTTTGGCAGGCCTCTGTGTATTGGTTCATCGCCTCTTGTTCTATTTTCTATGGAGCTGTTCCATTGAGGACAGAATGCAGTACTATAACACTGTTAAAGATGTCTATACAGAAATAAATCTAATGTGAAAAGTGTGAATTATATCTGTTGTCACAGTCAACTGTGTCAAACAAACAAATTTGTTTACATATTTTATTACATTATAGCCGTTGTACTTTGTAGGTACTAGATATTGTACATACCATCTAAGTTGTAATTTTTTAGTACTTCTATTGTACAGACTGATCATATGGTTTATCAGTGTATTTCATGAAGAAAAATCTATAACTGTTAACTGACATGAAGAAAGACTTTGAAATAGAGAAAATACACATTTTGTAAAGAAAGAGAAAAACCATGTTAGGATAGACATCTAATCGCAGATGTTTCTAAGTCGCATGAATATTTGACTACTTGAAGTGTCAATCAAAGACAAGACGCCCAATCTTAATTGTACCATGGCTTTCTAGTTCTTCTGGGATATTTTAGTGTTATTTCTATTTTGAAAAGAATAAAGAGAAGCTATAATAAAGAAAGAATATTACGGATGGATGCACAGTTCAGAAAACCTCCCTAAACAGTGTGATTCTTACCTCTAGGTCTGGACACTAACACTCATGTCAAATCATTTGCTTATCATATTTATTTTGTATTCCTTTTGTTTATATATTTTTTTAATATAATTTACCCCAAAATATTCATTCAAATATTTATATACAGCTGTGGAAAACATTAAGAGACCACTGCACCTTTTTCTTTCCTTTCCAAAAATGTTAAAAAGGAAAGTTTTGAGTGAGGAACAAAAGCATTCAGTTTGCGGTAGCCTCTTAATTTTAAACCTTCGGTTCCTCACTCAAAACATTCCTTTCCAACTTTTTTGGAAAGGAAAGAAAAAGTTGCAGTGTTTTTTTAAAAAATGTCCAGAGCTGTATACACACACACACACACACACACACACACCTTATACTGTTTTGTTTCCTTTTTGCTTAACCGTGATTTTTTGCTCATGTAAATTAATACAAATCACTGTCATTTTGATGTTTAATCATTCTTTTTATTTCATGTTTTTATATTGTTTTCCATAAGTTTCCATAGTTTCTCATGTTCTTTCTTTCAGGAATTGCATTGCAATAAAATGTTCTTCCCAAACATGTGTTTAAGTTACTGTTTATAACTATTTTTTTCTCTCAAAGCCAAGGGTTAATGTCCTCATATAGTCTTTTTAATTTAATTTCAATAATCCTAACTTTGTTTAATAAATCACTGTGTTTGTTATATTTAGTTATATACAGTACCAGTCAAACGTTTGGACACACCTACTAATTCAAGGGTAGTTTTTTATATTTACTATTTTCCACATTGTAGAATATTAGTGAAGACATCAACACTATGAAATAACATATGGAATCAAATGAAATGATAGTCCCAATTATAACAAACCAGATGGGATGCCTTATCGATGCAGAATGCTATTGTAGCGATGGTTGAGTGTACCTTGAATATAAATTAATCACTGACAGTATCAACAGCAAAGCACCCCCACACCATCACAGCTCCTACATGCTTCCTGGTGGGAATCACACATGCGGAGATCATCCATTCACCCACTCGGCGTCTCACAGTAACACTGGTTGGAACCAAAAATCTCAAACTTGGAATCACCACCGCTCTAATGTAAATTTGTTGTGTTTCTTGGCCCAAGCATATCTCTTCTTATTGTTGTCCTTCAGTAGTGGTTTCTTTTATGTGGGCTGCAATCTGAGGTGCAGTTAATTGCCAATATCTGAGACCGGTACCTCTAATGAATTTATCAGCAAAAGTAACTCTGGGTCTTCCATTTCTATGGCAGTGCTCATGAGAACAAGTTTCTTCATAGCTGTTGATGATAGACCTTGTCTAAAGTGGTGATGGACTGTAATTTCTCTTTCTTAATGGGCTACTGCAGTGCAGACCTACTGTAAAGATGATCTTCTGTAAACAAACCCTACCTTGTCACAACTCATAGGCTCAAATGCATTAAGAAGGAAAACAATTCATTTTATCCAGGCACAGGTTGAGAGAATGCAAATTGTGTACAAAGCTATCATCAAGGCAAAGGGGGGCAACTTTGAAGTATCTACAATATGAAATATATTTCTACACTTTTTGGTTTGCTCTAAGATTCCATGTGTCTTTTCTCATAGTTTTGATGTGTTCACAATTATTTTACAATGTGGTAAATAGTAAAAATTAAGCAATACCCTTGAATGAGTGGGTGTGTCTGACCTTTTGACTGGTACTGTACATATTATATGTAAATATTCTAACGTATTTCCCTATGCCTTCTTTGGCAATTCTAATGCTCAGTTTTGTTGTGAGGGTGTTCTAATGGGAAACAATAAGATATTCGAATATACAGACCTGACTGACTGACAGGAGAGTTTAAACACCACCTCTTTACACGTGGTTTGTCTATCATAATCAAAGCCTTATAATGTTATGCAGCTGGCCAGAAATACCCAAACTGGCAGAAACCCCATTATAAAAAAAATCATTATCACTAAAAGAGCATTAGGGTCAAATATACCATTTTATTAAGTTATTTAAACTTGTAGTGTGGATATATCCAATTTTAGACTGGACCAGGCCTTAAAGCTCATAACTTAATTAATATATATGCACTTTTGGGCTTTGTTAGTGGGTCAGGACAATGATTATTGGGGACCATTTTATAAATGACGTTTATTATGGCTGATGTCTGTGTTGGTCAAGTATAAATTAAGTGTACATGTACATTTTTGGGGAAAATAATGCTTTAGGATTTCTAAGGACACTAAAGTTACCCTCCCCAAGATGGTGTATAAACACAGTAATAAACCTTTTAACTCATATCATAATGTCGTTACCCAGGGATAATAAAAGTTGACTGTTACAGTGAAAAGATACTTTACTGCTGTGGTGCATACAATCAGAATCACATTTAACTGCAAGTAAATGTACACATACTCATACTCATACTGAGTAACCCATCGTTAAACATACATGGCTAAACTGATATTCAACCAAAAGATAATAAAACATTCAAAATGTTCTGTCATGAGTGGTCCTCCATTTGCACAGCTAGCCTTTCGTCCAATTTTTTACAGCAATGGTATTTACCTTTTGATAAATACTGAAGCGTGTGTGGGTTGTATAGCAAAACAACTGAGATTCACAGGTTCCAGAGACACTGTTAAGTTTAATGTATTTTTTAGTTTGTCATATTTGTGACAAGACCTTCAGAATAAATACCTTTTATTCTGATTGAACACTGCATTCCGCAAGCCCTATGCAATCCATTTACTAAGGGAATCAGACAGATACACTATGAGATAAAAGGAAAGTTTCTTCCTTAAACATATACACATAGTTATTTATTACAGAATGTGATGATGTCACTCTTTCCCTTGGGCATGTCACTCAGGTGGAGTTTGATGGACTAAGTAAAAATACAAAGTTTTTCCAGCGCAATTCTTTTGAATTTGCATCCAATAGCAAATTCTACATTATGAAATTGATGTGGATTAGACAAAGACTGATATTTCCAAACCATTAACTATCTAAAAAAATCTTTTGTAAAAGGGAATCAAGCTTAGCCTTGTGTAGTATCACCATCCTGGGAATACAATCAGATCTTTTTTCATCTGTAGCCTATTACACTACATGGTTTCATAAGTTGTAGAGGCTGTCAGTTTTAAGAAATCCTCACACCTCTATATTTGTTCCAAAATTCTGGCCTTTTCACTAAAATATGTTAATAAATTACCATTACAAAAACATAAAAATCCCACTGATTTGGACTAAATAAATGTTGGTCAACATTAATGATATCTTGTCATCTGAGTCTCAAAAAAAGTATATTTGCAACATGACATTAACCAAGACTGGGACAGGTGTCTGGGAGATTTAAATGGGATTTAAATCAAGGTCTAATGAAGAAACACTCATCTTTAACGGAATTCTCTTTTACTCTTTATCTAGACCACTAAAAACAGAGGAAGAAAAGAATGTAATATGTATATATAATATTGATATACAGTATTCTTGGTGTAATTTGAACAAATATTTGAGAGTAATGCTGAGTTTCTCATGTCTTTAATTCAGATAATGAAGTAAAAATGTAACATTATATTATGCTATATGATGCCTTACCTCCTCTTTCAAATGTTCATATTAGCACTTAAGCAGACGATATTATCCAGAGCAACTTTCAGGAGCAATAGAGGTTAAATAACTTGTTCAAGGGCACAATTAGGTGGTCATGTCAGCCCAGTTCTCTAACAAAATATAGAATAAAGTATTGATTAACAGGTGAGCATGTTTGTAGACTAGTAATCCTTTGTAGATATGCACTGAGGCACCCAAATCAATTGAGAGTTTATACTGACTGCACCTCAACTAAAGGCACAATACAATGCATATATATATATATATATATATATATTTGTACATATATATTTACATATATATATTTATATATTATAGATATATTATTTTGTCACCCACTTGAATTACCTCACAGTTTAGTCCTTCCTTTTCATCACACACACGTCATTGGTCAAGACACTTAAAAAGCTTTGTAATTGGGTAAACCAACAGATCATATCAAGTTCACTTGAAAACAAGACAATTTTAATTAAACAGTAGTACATCTGCGAAATCCCATAAACATAGCCCTGAAATGATTTGCATGATAATACTTTGAAGTTTAAAAATTAAAGTAAAACAAGTGTTTTATGCAGTGTAATTCGAAAATTAACATATTCATGTAGATACGATTTTAACCATTTAAATTTATTTTAGTAAATGTCAGTGTTACTACATTATATCCATTTCCATACCACAGCAAAAGTTTAATACATCAGTAGTTTATTCATTATAACTGAACAATTATCATTAAAGCTGTCTACTCTATGGCTCAGCGTTTAACAAAGATTCAAGACATTAAACTTTGGATTTTGATGTTTTTTGTAGCGCTAAAAACAGGATTCAAAATGAGATTCATGCAGACATATATGTATGTCTGTATAAAATTGTTTGATATTTTTTGAGAAATACTGTGCAGTGAAATTTCTTACCATGTTTACTGACAACAAAAAAACATGCGATTTGTTATGCCATTGTCCATTAGTTTTATAGCCTAGCTAACCTCAAAATATTAGGCTAGCTATGCTGTATATTTGTTGCACTGATGTCAACTTAATGGTCTGTACTTCAGGTGGCATGATAATGAACTTGAAAATCCATAAGCAGCTAGGGGTTGCCGAATCAATGTATGAGCGTAGCCTAGCATGAAAACACTACAGCCTCAAATCATATGCTCGTACGCAGGGACACCGACAGGAATCCCAGAGCCCATGACATAATTAAATGTTTAGGACCCAAACCACGGGCCCAAAAAAATTATAAATAGCAATGATATTACTGGTCATAAAACAGGTCATAAACATTTATTGTTTAATGTTTTAGCTAGGTAGTATTAAATACCAAGATTGACTGACTAATAAATAAGTATATTTAAGCCAACCAAATGGGCCCCCCGAGGCCTGGGCCCTGGACAACGTTACCGGTTGTCCCCCTGTCAGCGTCACTGCTCATATGTAGCAGTATTAGTGGTAAGCACAGCATGAACGCAATGCGAGAACAACTGCAGACTGAGGGGAGCAAAATGTTTTCTCCACAATGCACACCTGCTGTTATTTGCAGAAAACTGTTTCTCCACAATGCACACCTGCTGTTATTTGCAGAAAACTGTTTCTCCACAATGCACACCTGCTGTTGTTTGCAGTAAGGCTTTGAACTTTCCTTGGTCTTTGTCAGATATGTCAGAAAAATCAGCTCCCTCTTTCGAATATGACATAGACATCAGTGCACTGTCAGGGAGTAGGCCTACGGTAACTTAGTTGAAAAGGCTTAATGAGGTGAACTTTTTTTGTCTCTTTCTTTTTTGAGCATCAGAACTATCTATAGTAAAAGCTTGACTTGAGGTGGAGCTGTCACTTATTGATTTTCAAGTGTTGGGGAACTTTATTGGCACCCTTTCAGTCTGGTTTTCGGCCAGAAACTGCACCCTCCTGGCAGAACTCCTATTTCACTAACATAACCCATTTTATTTCACTCAAAGGCCTAAACTCAGACTCAGCCATAGTTACTCAAGAAGTGCCCCAGGGGTCAGTTCTTGGTCCCCTACTCTTCATCATTTGGTTTTATTTCCATGTTAGGATGAAGTCTGCATTCAGTCCACAGACAGGAAGTGAGGAAATACTGACAAATTCAAAAGACATGCCCCTAATTGGCAAATATATTTGTGAGTGTATTTTTGTAAAGAGAGAAAAACATCTGTTTACTTTAAATAGGAGTCTAGATCAAAATGGAGTGAGTAGGTGGAGAGGAGGGGTAAAGAGGGGCACAAGCTCTTCTTCAAACCCACTTCTTCACACTCAGTGAACTGTAAAACCGCAGAGAGACTCCTCCGCCTGTCCCTGTAGCTTCGTTTCCAAATGAGATGTCATATTCTGTAGGTATACAAGACTGTCTGATGCAAACATGAAAGCCAGTTAAGATTTACTCCTCCGCATTGGCAGGAATGTTGACTGAGACAATTTCATCTCCACTGCAATCACAGATGTTGCACTGATGCTTTTATATAACTCAGGTGTGTGTTTTTGGTGTCTGTTGGTGCTTGTGTTTTGATTGCCAGGGATCCTGTGAAAATAGCTACACTTGTCATTGCCTGGGCTGTTTCCAAATGCCCTGTTTTCCCAAGCTTAGGGATTGCAAAAAACAACTAAGAACAGGAGAGGAATCTTTAGCACAAGTATCTGTATGCATTGGAAACTTGTACAGACTCCTTTGTTGGTATTACACAGAATTAACTTGGAATCAGTTCACTCAGGTACAAAAATGTCAGAGTTTTTCTCCCTAGGATAAATGAAATAATAGAATTTGCTCTTTATCTAAAGCTACATATATTACTAATGACCTAAAGGACGAATCAGCCATGTACATTTTGCTTTTTGCTTTTACAGCAATCATATTGAGAGGATTGAGTAATGTCCCTTGTATCTCATTTTGTAAATATGGTATGTTCTCATTGAATGTCTTCCTTGCCATTCTCAATTGCATCCCCATTCTTGTGAACATTAAATGCAAATGTCTACTATTTGGTTTATGACCATTACACCATCCATTCTGGCACATGGGTGAGAGGGCTTATAGCAGGAATCTTATGTGAGTGAATGTCAGTTCCTGAATCGTCACAGTTACATGGGCTTGCCTTAAGAGTCCATTCGGATAGGAACAGCGTTCCACATAATGGAACCTAATTTACTTCAAACGACTGTCTGCTGCAAAGTGCCCAATATGCAATTGTAACTCAGTTTATTCCAACTAAAACTCAGGTGCCTCATAGTATGTGGTGAATCCTAAGCAATAATATGGGTATTCTGCTTTTTTACATTACCCCAGCCATTGAGACGAAGCTAGAATGACAGAATAACAATAACACATTCATATTTTTGGCCAGTCTTTCGTAAGTCAACCCATTTGGGTGAAATCTACTGTAACCCAAATGTGTTGGGTTAGTGTTCTCTCTCTCTCGCCCTCTCTGTCTCTCTCTATCTATTGCTGTCTCTCTCCAGTTATAAAGAGCAGAGGGCCAAATACAGGATTTCAAAATGAACATCTTATTACATGGATGGCTGCCTTATTGAGCGCCATTGACAAAGGAAAGGAGGCCTTTTCACAGGTGGAGAAAAACGTCATTAAAATTCCTCCAAGGCTGAGAATTCAATAATCCCCCTTGCAGCTCCAGATGAGCTCTCTTGATTAGGAAGATTCATTACAATTTATTTATCTCTATCCCTCTCGCTTTATTTAGGACTTTCTAAGCATCAAGTAGCCATCTTATTAGTCAGCGGAGGTCTTAGATGGAAAGTGAAAATACAGTTTTTCAGAAATGAACAATGATATATCTTATTGGGTAAGAGTTAAAGAGTGCCTATGGACATACCCTATGTTACTGTACATTCCCTGAACTCTGTTCAAACCCAATGTTTGTTGCATTGGATGATCTCCCATTCATTACATTCACAAATCAGTACTCCCCTATGGCATGCAATTAGTCGCTAACAGGCAACAGAGATATGGAGTGTCTTTCCCTTTTAATTATGGAGTGTGGGGCCGTCTGTTGTGCCGTCTGTAGATTATGGAGTGTGCCTGGCACAAGATTTGAAACTGCGACGCTCTGAAGCTTGGCGCGTGATTTGGGCTTGTCCTCAACCCTATCACCCTAAATCCTCTCTAATCGAGAGCCTACTAGATGATAACAGGCACTCCTGAAGCCCTAGTCGACAGTTAGAAATGGCCATGAAATGAAACGCTGAGCCATAGAGTAGACATCCTTAACCATTACATAAGTTGCTGTACAGTGCCTTATTGGTCGCCAAGGTCTCTTGGCACAGGTCAGGACATACACATTGGTGATGCGTCCTTTGGCAACAATATTCCTGCCTGTTGGCCACATCGTAGTACAGTTAAACATTCTTGAACGTTTTGGCATTTACGTAACATGGGTTTTACATGTTAGTGAGAAAACATGAATGTCACATGGTTGAAACTCAAGTTTCAACAAGCTCCCATGGCCTCCCAGCGTGAGTTCTTAATGCTTGTTATGTCAGAATGAGCTATTCCAGGATCTGATTATGATACCACAATACATTTCACCCACAGCTGCAAAGAAACACCTCAATGCTTTTTATATATGTAGCTAATTTCAGTAGTACTGTTAAAAGGTGTCCTGCATTATTATTGAGCAACTGTCAAAAATAGTGTGTTCTTCATGAGAATTGACGCATAAAGTACTGGCATGCTTCAGTACTCCCAACACCTCATTGCATCATTAAAACACACGCTAACCATCAGACAATAGGTTGTGTGTAAATAAATTCTTTATGTATGTTACTATTCACAAGTTCTCTTATGACAACGATTCTTGCATATTTAGTAATGGACAAATAAGATCAGTAAAATGTACCATTGAACAGTTTCAGGTAATTGCTTTTGATATGTGCAGCCATGTTTGTTTACATTGCACCGGATTCTAGGAGTAGTAAGGTGTATCTGACCGTATATCTTAAGGCAAAATAGATTCACAAATCTGTCTGAAAGACGAGGATCTGGTTCCTTAGAGTGACCCATCCTATCACCTTTATCATTGGTAGATTTCAGTAAACAAACAAGGCAGCGCCTACAAACTTTCGCTACCTTTGGGTTATGTAACTTTACAAAATGGTTTGGCCTGCTTGACAGCCACTGATGGGGCACTGGATGACTGGTCGGGCTCTGCCGGAGCTCTGGACGGGTCGACTGGCGTTGCCAAGGTTCTGGATGGATGTTTGGGTCTGGGAGGATCCTCTGGCTCTAGTCCTCCCAACACCTCAGCAGTTGTCCCTACATGTCTCTGGTGGTGTGGCCGGAGGTGCCGCAGTCCTTTTTGACTTCTCCTTCAGCAGGGTCTGCATGATTTCACCTTGGGTCTGTGGCGGCACAGCCAGGATGCTGCACTGATTTGCTTCTTCTCGACAGGCATGGCTCTATTGGGTGAGGGCCTCAGTCAGACAGTCAGACCTATAGACAGACAGAACCCAGAAATACAGATATGCGGCTGGACATATGCAACAGAGCTGAGATGAAATTGGTAAATGTATGAGATTCAGACAGATAGACAGGAAGCAGTAACAGAGTAACACAGGCCAACAGAGATCAACTCACAATTAACGGAAAGATATATGTCTATGCAGTATGTTTTTACTGACGATTTGACACACATATTCATTTCCAGACAAATATACAGTATAATTGACCTATATTCGCTTCAGAACAAATTTTGACTGCAAATCTGTTGTGTCTACTGGAGATCAAATGTGTTTTGGGTCAACTGACAATGCCATGATTTTCAAGAATGTACAGTTCAACAGAAGACGTCCGACACTCAATTGTGTTACTGCATAGACGGCATGAAGGACCATGATGAAGGACCATGCTAAAGGACCATGTTAAGCTGAACCTCAACAAAGGGCATCCTCTAGTAAAGAGGAAGAGAGATGAAGGAAGCAGATGAGGGAGATTGAAGGAAAGATGGGGGGGAGAAAAAAGCAGGAATAAAAAGTATGAGTTTTGAGTGTGATCAAGGGCTGAACTCAAACTGCATTCTAAAATGAAATGTAACTTTGTTAAAAGTCACATCCCGATGAGAATCTGTCACAAACATTTTTACATTTCAGCCTTGCTTTTAATCATCCCATTTCATTTATTTTATCTTAGTGTATGTAACTTAATTATTGCATTTGTAAATTAATTATTGAGTCCCTCAGATCCACTGCAATTGAATCGTTTTACCATCAAAATGTTTTGTCATTTGTTTCGCGTAATGTTCCTCATCTTTTATTTAATTATTAAACACCTTTCATTGCATTCATTAGTTATATGAATAAAGTTGAATTGATGAATGTATAATCCACTAGAGTTTGGCCTGGTAATATTTCATTGTTTCATCCAGCCAATGTTGACTTGTTCAGTGATGACTGCTTATAGAATGATTGCCAAAACCCAACAACCAAGAGCCTTTACAAGTTAGTTGTTTTGACACTTTAATGAAAGGAATTATGTATTTTGCTAGCTCATTTAAACTTGTCACACACATTGGTGACACCACCCACCTACCAATTGTCAAGCAGATTGTGACAAATGCTTCTCTCCCACAGGATATAATTTAAATCACGCAGAGACCAAGCACATCAACAACAACACAGACACAGCGTGTCAACGTCGAAATGGTAATTAAATAGACTGGAAACATTCAATGTGCTCATCCAGCGGTATAAGATGAACAACTATGACAAATACACACAGACTCAGACGCATAATCAGACAGAAGTGTGCAAATTTACACATTCCGATGCTCATACAGCGCTATTTATCAGTAAGATGCAGATGTTGTTCGGCTTATGTCAAAAGAGAGTATAGTTCAGTTGACAGTGATGGATTTGCAGTCATTCAATAAGTGTCAAAACTCCCTATTAACTTGCAGTAAGCATTACCCCATTGAAGAAGTAATAGGCCTAATCGAGGATAATGGTTCCATTCACAACAGGTATGTCATGAAGAGCTGTAATGTGTGTGGAGGAAGAACAGTGCCACTATGGTTTTGAATCCTGACTCAATATTTTTGAGAGCATAAAATCCAAAAAGGAAAACCATGATGCGTAAATTCGCTGCATACAACTGACAAATGTATACCATGATCCGTAAACACCCAACATGAACCATATTGAATACACAGCCTCCAACTCACCAACTCATATTTATTATGTGTAAATATACCGTCACAACGTCTGGGCATGCTTCTGATGACACAGCGGATGGTGTCTGGGGGATCTCCACCCAGACCTGGATCAGGATTCAGTAAGCTCTGTGGCGCTACTTGATGGTGTCGGATGCACTGAAACATAATGTCGCATAGGTTCTGAATTGGATTCAGGTCTGGGGAACGTGAGGGCCAGTCAATGGCATCAATGCCTTCATCATCCTGCACCAGGAGGAACCTATGGCTCACTGCACCAGCGTATGGTTTGATGATGGGTCTGAGGATTTCATCCCGATATCTAACAGCAGTCAGGGTACCGTTGGCTGGCACGTGGAGGTCTGTGCGACCCTCCAAGGAAATGCCAAATCAGACCATCGCTGACCTACTGCCAAGCCAGTCATGCTGGATGATGTTGCAGGCAGCATAAACACGACGCCACATGTGCTCAGTGTTAACCTGCTTTCATCTGTGAAGAGAACGGGGCGCCAGTGGCAAACCTGTAAATTCCGTTGTTCTGTGGCAAATGCCAACTGAGCTGCACGGTGCTGGGTTGTGAGCACAGGACCCACTAGAAGACATCGGGCTCTCATGCCACCCTCATGGAGTCTGGTTCTGACAATTTGGTCAGAAACATGCACACCAGTAGCTCGCTGGAGGTCATTTTGTAGTGCTCTTGCAGTTTTCCTCCTGTTCCTCCTCACACAAAGGAGCAGATACTGGTCCTGCTGCTGGGTGGATGCAGCAAGGCTTCTTGCGAAGACACATATGGATGTGCCATCCTGGATGAGCTGGACTGCCTGTGCAACCTCAATGAAGAAACAGTCATGAAAGACAAGTAGAAGGCAAATGTCTGCAGCCACAACCTGCAAACCTTTTTTGGGGGTTGTCTTGCTGTTGCCTCTCCAGTGCACCTGTTGTCACTTTCATTTGCACCAAAACAGGTGACATTGATTCACAATCGCCTATGCTTCCTAACTGGACAGATGAATAACTGACTTGGTGTTATACCGTGATGATTACGTTCCCTTTGTTTTTTTGAGTAGTGTATATACCTGTACACTTGCTACCTTGAACTCAATATTGATATGGACAGGGACACATTTTTGTTCTGTACTTAAAAAATAAAAGCTCCACCATGGTGTTGTCTGACCTGCATCCATTCTCATCCATTCTGGCATTCTCCAGTCATGCTTTTAGATAATATTTTTGGTGTAATGGCTTCTTCTTACTAGCCCAAATACAAGCCAGTTTTGTCCAAAATTGTTGTTGGATGAGCATACCATTACTGCACTCAAATACACTGAACTCTGTACCACCTTCAATGTGGTTGTTGGCTCCTCTCCGTGACTCCTCTCACAGTTCTCCTTGTTTGAATGCTAAGTGTTCAGGGAAGGCCTTTACTCGGCGGTGACTGGGTAGTGTGATGCCTGGTGCTGTCCCAGGAGATAGAGATGGACAAAACCAAATAATGTAAAAAAGGCCATTTAAAAATGTTCTCAATTGAGCCAATCAAATGTGATTGCCTCATGCCAACCCAAACTTGAAATCCAAACGTGGAGTTTGGCAGAATTCCAAAATCATCTGAACGAGATAGGATTTTGGAAGACTGGCTAGAGAGACTATTATTAGAAAGACAGGAATAATACAATTACAGAGGTATGAAATATATGCTTGTCTGGATATGGAGCAGGCGCTGAGTACATCCTTGGAGAGTAGGGTCTGATAAAAGATCTGCTTCATTATTTATACTGGACTGGAGATCGGCTCCTACTTCATCGGAATACTAACACACAGCATTGACTGAAGTTGTGTGTGTGTGTGTGTGTGTGTGTGTGTGTGTGTGTGTGTGTGTGTGTGTGTGTGTGTATCGGTGTGCATGTGCCCTGTTCTGTCCTGTTTATACTGATCCCACAACATAGACAAGTCTGAATCCAGCCCACCTAGTGTTTCCCTAACCCTGTCGCCTTGAAACATGCCAACCTTCTGATTAAAGAGACCAATCAGCAACTACATCTCCTCTCTGAAAGACCCCCATTAGATAGCCACCAGTGGCTTCCCCCAAGGACCAACCTATCAACACTCAACAACCTCCAGCAGCTGAGTATGCATACGGATTCATTAAACAAGAGTGAAATTCAATAATGAATTGGCAGACACATTAAAAACATTCTTTGCTGAAGTGGATAATGTCTTTTGCTTTTTTTGTTGTTCCACAAGGTACAATATTGGAATATGACTACACAACCTCCATAAATTAGTGTAGCATTCTAGTATATCAGATTTTGTTACAGAGCGGCCCAGGGAAGCCAAATTGTTTAGGATTCTCACAAGAAAATCAATAATCTCTATAATTGAAAGTTAATCAGATATGGTATCATTAGCATCGCAATTGGTCCACCGGTATTTATTTGAGCTAGCTTAATATCATTTGTTATCAACAGTGCAGTTCATTACTAAAATCAATCTAATAGAAAAACAATGATTTTAATACCATAGATAATCCATACATAATCCATGTCTGGCATTGGTCATCTGTCATTTTAAATTCTGGTCATAAAAAAAATATATGCGTTCAAGTCCAAATGTGTCCATTTCAAGTCTGCCTCATTGGCCTATTGATGTTTATGTATAATTTACCAAGATCACCCATTTGTAAAATGCATGGACATCCTTCTGCTTCATCCCTTCTCTGCATGATGTGATGTCATTTCACTTACTTGCTTTCCTGTATGAAAAGATGATAGATTTTTACAGAAAATAATGATATGCTTGATTGATGTCACATGACACTAATTGTATTTGTTTTACTCTGTGTGGCTCATTTTATGGTAAAGCTGATAAATATTGGATACAAAAAAAAATAACGTAGAATTTGACAACATTGCAAAAGTGGGAATGTAATTCAAAAGAGGAGGAACTTGTAAGTAGACACAATTTTTTTTAAATATGCTTATATTAAAATGAGTATAGGATAGACACTTGTAGTTGTAAGGATTACATATGGCAAAATATGTTATGCATATAACAACAAACAGGAAGACAATTGGCAAAACAACTAAAACAAAGACAATGCTGTTGTTTTGTTTTCTTTACATGACTTAAAATGTCTGTTTAAAGCTACTTTAACATTTATTTTCTGTTACAAGTGCATGCAGTAGAGGGCTATTATGGTTAATCTGTAAGTCTCTACCTCACAGTCACATCATTTTCTGCTGTAACAAATTTGTTCAGCAATCATTTGTTTGGCCTGCATCATTACACTTAGTAGGCCTATTGGCAGGATAGCTCAGATTCAGATTTACAGCTGCTTGAAAGGCAGTCTCTCACAGGAGCGTTTGGTGTGGTGCTCATTCCTATTTGGATTCCAACAGGCAGGTTTGGGAGTTGGAGTCACAGCTGCATCGCTCTGCTTGAATTATTCATGACAGACATAAAATATATACTGTGCATTTGGACTCCATTCAATCTTATGTTGCCCTGAATTCCAAAAGACACATTTCTGACGCCATTCCGGGGAAGCTGCCAGAGGTGTGTAAACAGTGGGTCATGGAGTTCCATATTAATGACGCATTCTATGTATTATAAAAACACATGATGTACAGCATACCCTCAACATGTGAAAAAGTCATATTTCTATGGTTCAGCCTGAGGATTCTTTTCAATTGGACCTCATTTGTTAAATCATCAATAGAAATACATAGTGTACACCCACTGACACATTTTCAATTCATTCTTATTTAGTCTAATAGACTTTACCCTCAAGCATTTATGCAAATTGGGAAAAACAATCTGAAGCAGCAATGTTTTCAGGCCTGCCTGGTTCTGAGCCCACAGCGCCCTCTAGCACACTGTGCATGAACTGCATATCTGGTTTTAGGGGAGCTTTGCGCAGATATCGGTATGGATTGTAGAGGACATCTGTTTGGCTTATCAGTACGGTAGGGATTTGTGAGCAGGACACTAGCAGACCCACTCTCACACTAACGCACGCATGCATATCATCAGCTCTTAGTTTGCATGAAGGCACACACCATCACCTACACAAAACACATACAAGTCTTTTGGTGTCTGTCTATACGTTTGCATACACAGTTGCTTGAAGCCACATACACCTACACAGAGTTTGACTGTCTGTGTCTGTCTATCTGTAACACAACAGTGTGTCAAGCAACCCAGATATGTGTGCCTACCTCCTGGTTTTCCATCATCTTTAAAATCCAGACAATATTTCCCAGAGTAAGTGAACATATGGGGCACAGATTGCTGCTGCAAGCAGGGAGGATCTACTCAAGTCTTCTTACAGTGATCAATGATTGTGTCACAGATATACAGTATGTCATTACTCTGGAAACAGATGTGAATTAGGTCAAAAATAGTAGATCTCCAGCTCCTTGCTCAACAATTCAAAAAATCACATTGTCATGACTTTTCAGGGTTATAGGTTTTTTGTTATTACTTTTAAAAACTCTCACTAGCCAATCCTAAACTTAACTCGAAACTCTTAACAGATAAGCCTTCCAAAGTTTTTGAAAAGTTTTCAGCGTATTATACAGTGGGGAGAACACGTATTTGATACACTGCTGATTCTGCAGGTTTTCCTACTTACAAAGCATAGTAGAGGTCTGTCATTTTTATCATAGGTAAACTTCAACTGTGAGTGAAGGAATCCAAAACAAATATCCCGAATATCACATTGTATGATTTTTAAATAATTAATTGGCATTGTCCAGTGTTTGGGACTCCTTTGTTTTATTCTATAAACTACTGACAACATTACTCACAAATTCCAAATAAAAATATTGTCATTTAGAGTATTTATTTGTAGAAAATAACAACTGGTCAAAATAACCAAAAAAGATTTTTCAGACCTCAAATTATGCAAATATACTAATGTTTTAACTTAGTTCAGAAATCAATATTTGGTGGTATATCGCAGATTTTTAATATTAGCTTTCATGCGTCTTGGCATGTTCTCTACTAGTTTCTCACATTGCTGTTGGGTGACTTCATGCCACTCCTGGCAAGAAAATTCAAGTAGCTCGACTTTGTTTGATGGCATGTGACCATTCATCTTCCTCTTGATCAAATTCCAGAGGTTTTCAATAGGGTTCAGGTCTGGAGACTAACCCTAACCCTAACCCAATTCTCAGAGTTGGGGAACATTGTCAGAGCAGAAGGAAGCAGGTGTTCTTCCAGGATGACCTAGTACTTGGCTTGATTCATGTGTCCTTCACAAAGACAAATCTGCCTGATTCCAGCCTTGCTGAAGCATCCCCAGATCACCACCGATCCTCCACCAATTTTCACAGTGGGTGTGAGACACTGTGGCTTGTAGGCCTCTCCCGGTCTCCGTCTAACCATTAGATGACCAGGTGTTGGGCAAAGCTGAAAATGTGACTCGTCAGAGATGATGACCTTACTCCATTCCTCTACTGTTCAATCCTTTTGCTAACTTCAGCCTGGCTCTTCTTTGCTTCTTATTGATGAAGGGCATTTTTCTCGGGCCTTTATCTTTTTATAGTTTAGCCCTTTTTCAAACCATCCTCGCCGTGCACATCACCCCGGCTTTGCCATTCTTTTTGTAGGTCACTTGATGTCATCCTACGGTTGTTGAGTGTCATTCAAATGAGTTGACGGTCACCTTGGTCAGTGGACAGTTGTTTTTGCCCTCTGCCAGCTATTTTGTCCCCAACGTCTGTTGCTTGACCTTGGTCTTATGAACCGCCATCTTTGAACTTTTCAGGATGGAAGCAACCTGACACTCACTGCGTCCCTCTGCCTGTAAAGCCAGGTTTAAACCCTTCTTCTCCTAACTCTAAGCTTTTCTTTTCAACTCTTTTGTCATGCTGAATAATTACATTTTATACAAATTACCTTTGAGGCACTACTTGCACTGTTTTGCCATCCAGGTCATCCTATTGGAGGAGGATAGTGATGACCAGAGCAGTCGTCTTCATACTTTTTCTTGTTAAATTAGATTTGGTTCAGGTCATTTATTGGAACAGATTATATTTACAGTATCAGGTTGACTTCTTTCTTTGAAGCATGTTTTGTTGACAATTGTAACAATTGTAAAACTGAGATTAAATAAAATAAGAGAAAATATTAGCAAGACCCCCTGGCCCCATCAATAACCTAGTGTAATCAAATACACATGAACTTGCCTGATCATTTACCAAATTAGTTTTTTGCTCCAGAAAATGAGCTCTGAAAAAGATCTGACGTTAATATATTTTGATTAGTGGAACACATTTTCAAATTGGGCTACTTGTATGGATAGCCTTATGTGTGTTTTTATATTGTCAAACAGTTTGAAATTAAACATATGTCATGGAATTAATCGCTGTGAGTTTTATAGTGTTGATTATCAGTACATGGGCATGATCCCCATTTAGTTTTGACTGGACAAATGGCTTTCACAGCCAGATCTGGGAAGACATGAATCAGCCTAAATCAGTGTCAGCAATATCCATGAAGTCCATTCAATCTTGCAAACAAACATGATCAATTATTCATAGAGTTTTAGAATTGTATTTAGGCATGGGAGAAATCTGAAAGGAGACAGGCAGATATAGATTGGAAGGCTGGATTGGAAGTGGAATCTTGCTTTGGTGTGAAAAGTATTTATATTTCTTCATCCAGTGCGGTCTTGACTTTTAAAACACATGTACAGGTATTCCTCAAAGAATATAAAATTTGAATATCACGGAGAAGTGATTTTTTTCTCCATAATTCAACTAAAAGATTTACACCTTCATATTTTCTAGATTCATTACACATTGATGAAACATTTCAAGCCATTTTTGTTTCAATCTTGATGATAACGGCTCACAGATAATGGAAATAAATAATCTAGCATCTCAAAATATTAGAATAAAAATTGTAGAACACAGAAATGTTGACCCGAGAAGAGTTCTAATCAGCTATGTGACTCCCTGAGCCTTCAGAACACACAACCACAATCATGGGGACAACTGCTGATTTGACTGTTGTCCAGAAAAAATGACACCCACATAAGGAGGGTAAGCCACCTAAGCTCATTGCTGAAAGGGCTGGCTGTTCTCCGAGTGCTGTATCAAAGCATCTTCATGGAAAGTTGACTGGAAGGGAAGAGTGTGGTAGGAAAGGATGCCGAAGCAACAGAGACGATCACAGCCGTGAGAGGATTGTCAAGCAAAGCCGATTCAAGAACTTGGGGGAACTTCACAATGAGTGGACTGAGGCTGGAGTCAGTGCATCTAGAGCCACCACGCTCAGACGTGTCCAGGATATGGGCTACAAGAGTCGCATTCCTAGTGACATGCCACCCCTGAACCAGAGACAACGTCAGAAGCATTTCACCTGGGCGAAGGAGAAAAAAGAACTGGATCGATGCTCCGTGGTCCAAAGTCGTCTCTTCCCAGAGTCCTCCAGGAGTCTGGGGAAAGGTGTGGAGAGGCACAGAATCCAAGTTGCTTGAAGTCCAGTGTGAAGTTCCTACAGTCAGTGATGATTTGTGGTGCCATGTCATCTGCTGGTGTTGGTCCACTGTGTTTTATCAAGTCCAGAGCCAATGCAGCCGTCTACCAGGAGATTTTAGAGGACTACATGTTTCCATCTGCTGACAAGCTTTATGGAGATGCTGATTTCCTTGTCCAGCAGGACTGGGCTCCTGTTCACAGTGCCAAAACAACTGGTAACTGGTTTGCTGTTTATGGTATAACCGTGCTTGATTGGCCAGCCAACTCACCTGACCTGAGCCCCATAGAGAATCTAAGGGGATATTGTCAAGAGGAAAATGAGATACACCAGACCCAACAAAACAGACAAGCAGAAGGCTGGTGTCAAAGCCTGGGCTTCCATTACACCTCAGCAGTGCCACAGGCTGATTGCCTCCAAGCCACGCCGCATTGAAGTTGTAATTTGTGCAAAAGGATCGCTGATCAAGTATTGAGTACATAAATTATCAAACTTGGAAAACCTTTGCAGGTGACTTGAGTTAATTAGCAGATAAAAGCACTTCTCAGGTCAACATTTGCATATGCATTTTTCAATCTAATATTTCAAGAAACTGTATTTTTTATTTCCATGAACTGTAAGCTGAAATTAAAACAAAAGATCGAAACAAAATAGTATTGAAATGTTCCACTTTATTTTTAATGAATCTAGAATATATGAAAGTGTCACTTTTTTATTTGAATTACGGAAATGAAATAATTTCCCCTGGATATTCAGATTTTTTTAGATGCACCTGTATGGTGAACTTGTCCACATGGGTACTGAGTTCATACCTGTGACAAGAAATAAATCCATAATTAACTAATAACTCATATTACTCATCGATAAATAATACACATAAACACCCAGATCCTCTGCTGCCATCGCAATGAAAGCAGGTTTAATTTCCGAGATCGCTTCTGTGTCAAATGTTTATACACATCATATTAGTGTGTCGTCTAAAGTACATTATATTGATCAAGATACATTTGAAATCTATCCAATGTAACGTTGGCGTGAAGGATGTCCAAATAGTCCTTACTAATGTACAGCATTGGTTAACCGGGCTACGGGCCATTGAAGTGAGTAAATCACTTATTTTCAGTTCCTTTTTCTATGCCACAGTTGGTTTCCTGTCACCTATCCTGCTAAGAGCGGGACCTGAAGGTAAAGGCTCACATTCTTAGGGCCGGTTTCACAAACATGAATTAAGCCGAGTCTAGGACAAAAAAGCTTGTTCAATAAAAAACTCAATTGAGCTGTTTTTGGGGAACCAAAGTCCGGTTCCCCAAACACAGATCAAGCCTTGTCCAGGACTAAAATGGAATTGTCATGAAGACTTACAGTCCAGAACTGTACTTAATCAGTGAATTGCTAACTACAGTATGGACAAAATAACTTGTGTGTTCAGTCTATGGCCTATATGTTGTTAAACTTCATCCCCTTCACCAATCCTTGATATGGTAATTAACCACATGGTTTGACCGACACTCATAAACAGGTTTGAGCCTTTTTTTTATATTTCTTCCTATCAGTTACTGCTACAATTCAAACAGCAATTGTAGGTACAATGTTAATATTTTTTTTCATCCCTCTAAGTTTAATGGTTAATCTTGAATTGAAGTGTGATTTGTTGAGTGTGACTAAAGTGGATCCACTGCGAGACACTTGTGTCCCCATATCAAAATTCCTTGGAAAGAGTCTATAATTGAATCCAAACCTCTGTCACAAATGTTACCTGGGGTCAGATCAATGACATGGAAATTGAGTGTCATTGAATGTGAGCCATCTCCACAAATGTTAGCCAGGTAGGTAAAACAAACAATGATTCCGCTCATTTGGATGAGCCTTCTGTTTCAGTGTCCTGTGACATCAGAAATAGAGACGCATGCATATAGAACCTGAAAGGTAGGAGGTTCAGTATTGAGAAGAACCTCACACTGGTTATAGTGCCATAGGGAAAAAGTCCCAAATCAATTAATTACAGGTCTTAAAGTGGGCCATGAAGAAACTGGCTTTAGTGGAGCCCTGAGTGTGTGTGTGTGTTTGTGTGTTTATGAAGAATGAAAAGCTTTAACTAACGGAGAAAAGAGGGAGAAAGAAAGACCTCTACAGGAACAGGGTTAGGTTGAGATAATGACACCCTCAGAGGTCTGCTCCTGTTTCCTTTCTTTCTCTCTCTGTTGTGGAAACGAGGTTTGGAGGTTTTCTGGCAGACCAACATGTTCACCACGTACCCTCTTTAACCAGCCAACAACACACAGCACACTACCTCATTGTGCTGCCACTGCTAGTTACAAAACCAAATCCCAGTCTATTTATACAAAAAGTAGTTAAATGACAAGCACAAGCTATATATATAGTATTTTCAGTAGTCAATACATTTTAGAAACTCTTTGACAGTGATTAATTCCCTTAAGGCTTTGCACACCAGCATTGTGCAATATATAAAATACTACTTAATACTACTACTACAGAAATGGTAGGTGAAATCACACCTAACCATTTTTTGAGGATCTTTCTATTGACAGTTCAACACCCATAACCGTATAGTGTACGTTTACACTACGATTAATATTAGTTTTAGAGTACAATCACTCATTTATATTCATTTTGATTCCAATGTTACTGGAAGATAGCTCTGGTATGAGACCTTCTACCACGACCCTAACCATAACCTAATAATAGCTTTCTATTTGTCTAAATTTAACCAAACTAACCACATTTCCTGTGTGCTGCTTGGAGAGCCCCTTCCATCCAGATGACCGGGACAACAATTCTATTTCACATCGCAGCATTGGATCCCTTTCATTCACCCCTTTCACCAAGCCTCCAACATATCTCCCACTTGTAGAACAATTCCCTGCCCTCTCTGTGCACCTCCCTGATGTCTGTACAATTCTATGCAGTTTTTGGCAGGAGCTCCCGTGCAAATGGTCAGCCAGGAGTCGTGGCTTCACTGGAATTCCTATGGCCCTTGGTAAACATGTTATAACCTGTAAAAAAGAGCGGTAACAGTCAGGATCCTGTTGTAAACACAATGCCAGGCATTTAGCCTGAAACCCAATTATTTGTTTTTACTATTGTGGACCACATCCACAGCTGTTGTATTTCAGGCTTTGTGTATGTTTCACTTTGTTCTTCTTTTAAGCAGGAGACATCAAATGCTTATAGGCACGCATGTGTGCATAAGTAGAGGGCTCCCGTTTACACTCCCTAAAAAGGTCTCCCCTTCTTTCAACCTCTTTATTTTAATACCTTTCTCTTTTATTTTCTCACTCTCGCTCTTTCCTAACATTCTTGCAGTTACCAGTACCCCAGTGGGACACACTGACAAAAATAACATATCACAAAGTCAACAGCAAATGTTTCACTTTATTTTCCATTCTGTCACTCCTCTCCTCTCCTCTTCATTATTTTTTTGAGAAGCAGAACTACACAAGAAAGAGAAAGCATTATGGATAGAAAAACTAAAATCCATTTACGGATAACTCCATTTACGGTGTGATGATTACAAAAGAAGTGTTAGTTTGAGTCAAGGTCAGGGAGGTGAGGTCTGTCATCCGACCACAGACTGAGTCAATAACCCTTTAGTCAGTAGTTTTCATTCTCACACCTGCCCTGTCTTGACTCAAACCAACTGTCTGTTCCATCTGTCTGTACTCTGGAGAACTAAAAATCTTCAATACAAACATACAACTGACACACACGTTTAGAAACACTTTCTTTAGCCATCTAAACACCAACCTCTCTCACATCCTGCCAAGCTGCTCAGAGCTCACTGTCCTAAAAACCTAATGGCGAACATGCTCTTGGTTTATCTTGACAACCCAACCATGACCGCAGCAATTATAAATGTTTTCATTTTGATGTCCTATTGTGAGACAGGGTTGTCAATTGAAATCAGTTAGCTGAAAAGCATTCAGGAAACTCACCACAAATCTTTAAGATATGGCCATCTCACTCAACCCATTATAACTCTGTACACCACTCGTATCGCAAAAACACAAACCATCCCCATTAGCAAAAGGCACAGAGATTATAGCCGTCAAGCTATTGTTGTCAGCTAGCTAGTTAACTAAAATTGTCAGCTAACTGGCTAACTATAATGCAGTTAACTAGCTAGCAGCCTTAGTTCCATCTACAGTACACATACTGCATCTGTTTTCTGGATAATGTACTGCTGATGCTCTCTTCTGCTCATCTTTTCACTTTCCTCCATCTCACCTTTTCTACCTGAAGTATCGACTGTCAACTTAGAGTGACCATATTGAGGAGATCAATACAATACTCACCACAGTACTTTAGGTGGTGTTGTAACATGACTGCTTGGACTAGGAAGTGTCTTAGTTTAGCTGGTTCGAAGCAATCTACTCTAGTTGAATATGTATGTTGCAACACCCCTCACAATGTGACTGAGACACACACACACGCGCACGCACGCACGCGCATGTGCACAGAGTAGGAAGGATTATCTTCTTAAATAATAAGCCTCACAAGTGCATCAAGAGACTAAATAAAAACAAACATCTATAGAAATAAATTATACATGTAAATATGGTTGGGTACTTCAGTATTTTGGTTTTTGTTTTAAAAGAAGCCAGGTTAGGTTATATGGACAGTAACTATAGGACATTTGATTAGACAAAATGGAGATAAAGTTATTAATAAAGTGAGGCAGTGAGGCAACTTTATCAGGCTTTTTTTTCAAGGCAACAAAGCATGATTCCATGCTCGGAAAGTCTGTTGGTTCAAATGGGTTCTAGAGGAAAGCTGTATGAAATGTTGGTCTCCACACAAAAGCTTTTAGAACTTTGGAACCTTAGAACCTGTACCATGTTCTCTTTTGAGCTTTGCTTGTCATTTGCAGTCAGCACAGATCAATTCAGAATGCACCTTGCCTTTAAAAAAAAAGTCAGGCCTGCAGTTGGTGAGAGAACTAGAGGCACTTCCTTAATGGTATCTGACTCTATCTCTTGCCGTAGCTCAGTTCCAGGTACTGCCTCACATCCTTAAGGTTGTAGAAAAAGGGTCCCTTCCCTCCTAGGTATGCAATCTTCCTCCTCTGCACGATGCACACCCTTTCATAGGACACACCGTAGGCCACGTTGGCATTGTTGTCCATGCAGTCGGCCACCAACTGGCACTGAGATGGTAGACTAAAGGCTTCACTGAGCTTCTTGGCTGCCACCACCCTTTCCTCAAGTGACCGGTGCTTCCTGACCTCAAAGGAGAACGGGCCCATGGCAGGTGCCACCCAACCGTCCGAGGGATGTGCCTCATCGATGTAGACCAGCAGGAAGTCAGCCACATCTGAGAACTCCTCTACCAGCCGCCGGAAGGCAGGCAGCTGGCTGATGAAGGGGGGTCAGGTGGCAGAGCCAAAGTTCACCACCAGGGGGCGGTCAGACGACTCAAAGTCCAGCAGGCGGCACTCGTCCCCGGGGTGACAGCTCAGGGTGGTGGTTATGCTACTCTGCCGTTGGAAGCCAAGGTTATCACTGCTCGCAGGAATCTTGATCACTTTGGAGTTGGGAGCCTCACTTCCCAGTTTAACCTACATCGGGAACATAGGGAAAGTTGAAAAGAAATGACAAAGAGAGAATAGATGTTCAAATTGAAATTAATAGTCATTCTGAAATAAAAGAAAATTGGTTTTGACAGTCATTTAAGATTCAACCCTCCCATAACCATACGACACCACGGAACACTGAATAATGCTTGAATGTTTTTTGTAATTGTTTTTTATTGTTATTTAACAAGGTATGTCAGTCAAGAACCAAATCTAATTTTCTGTTATGAGGTGCCATGTGCTAGACACCATGTAATGGAAACTTCCACAACACTGAGAATAACAAATGAACAATTTCAGTCAGGGCAAGCTTCAAGAATGTTTGTGTGCGTGTGTGTGTCTTGCCACCCAAGCCAAGAGTAATTAGTCAAAGTGGGGTGGAGAGTGCAGGACAGAGTGCTCTTCTGTATCTATGAAGCTCTTGTATGTCAATCCTTGCAATAAAACTACAAAGTTGTCCACATGCCATGATAAATCTGTCAATTTTTTTCTTCTGGTCAGTTTGGGAGCACTGTGTGCAATATGTGTTTTACATCAGTAAGCTGATTATGTCTACTACAATGATTACATCAGTACACCTCTAGTGTACTGACCAGTACACATTATAGATCGACCTGTCTTACAGTAAAGCCCTGTTAAAACCTTGGGTCTAACACGCGTTGTTTATCCTGAATTAGGACACATTCTGTTTGTGCCCAGATTTTATGATTGGTATCAGATCTTAAACCGATGAGATCAGGTCCAAATCAGGACAAGATTATGAAAAAATACACATTTAAAAGGCAGGTGCAAACAGAGCTTGAAGAAAGTATAAAACTGAGGATTCACTAGCAATTGAATAGGCATTTGTTTGAGAAGTGTTGTTCTGGTACGGGCCTAATGACAATAACATTGTAACACTGGAGTCTGGTGTAGACAACAGAAAGCATGACACAGGAAGTAGGACAATGTCATGTTTAGTAGGCGTTAGGTAGACAGCATGGGACTGTCTAGGTGAGTGAAAAAGGAAGAGATTAAGGAGAGGAAAGAGTTGGGAACATACAGAGAGGGAACATAAAGTGATGCCAGAAGAAAAACTCAGGAATTGAAAAACGGGGGGATAGCAGAAGAGAAGTGCTGGCAGAGAGAGACGAGAAACTTGACAATGATACAGAGGATCCAACTACCAACAATGGGGGCAGAGAGGAGAGACTTAGGGGGAATCCCCTGCCAAATGACAAAAAAAGACGATCCATATACATGTTATGTGGTGTGTTATTTACTTGAGTCATGGATGTGTTTAAATGGGATTAGCATATCAATACTATACATTTCCTACCTATCAAGGTTCATGTTACATTATCTGTGTAGTATTTGTCAGGGGTCTATAGTGGTTTGTTGGTAATGAAAGCTGTTTGGTTTGGGAGTTAAAATGTAACATTCAGAAGAAGACACACCTCTGAACTTCCAAGTAAACTGGGGGTGGATGGCCCTCAGGATCTTGACTGTCTGGGGGCAGTTTAAAAGTTCATACTTTTTAGACCTGATAACCTACATTTAGTATTATAATAAAGGTCATTTGAATCTTACAAGGTGGACCCCATGTACACGGTCTCTTAATCCAAGATAATAAGAATTATGTGCTGCAGAAATTGTATTTATATTGTTTATACAATAGAAAGTTTCATATGAGATTAGATAGTACTGACGCGGATTTGACCACTTGCCATTCTGACACATTTGCCGGCATAATGCCCAAGACCGGTGGGCGTGATGCACACAGGATACCACAGTGCACGCCCCAACAGCCCACAGTGTAACCATGATCTCTAACAACAAACTATAACCACACTGTAGATTCAAGTGTGGTAATGTTTATGACAATATCACAATTACCTGTTTATATGCATCAAGCAGGAAACTGTTCCATACAGACCGGAGCCCCGCAGAGGTAAGCATGCGCTGCCACTCTCCCCCACCGCCTCCCGAGCAACTCAGTAACGAAACTACGCGCTTCACCAGCACCACTGAGTCGTAGAGAGCAAGGAATAAGCAGTTTGAGAAGAACCCGGGCAGGATTTGGAGGGTGACCAGTAGGTCCACGCTCGCAGCGCACATTGTTTTAGACTTCTGTCCCCAGACTATATGCGAGTCCTGGGGTGGACAGCAGCACAGCTGTCCCCGAAATTGCTTCTCGATTTTAGCTGCACTCCAAACACATCCCGCGCAGGCAAGTGTTGCACTACCGTCCCGTTCTCGACGTCGGACACTGTCACAAACTTGCATAAAGGTATTGGTCGCTCGATCGTGCCCTGTCTTTATGTTAGTGCTACCATTTCAACGGAGTTCAATCTGACTTGAGCGAATTAATTGAATCACAGGTATAAAGAGAGGCATGAAAGGGCTCAAGTAGCGTATCCGAGCGTTAAGCGCTGCGCTCCACTGGTGCCAAAAGTTGTATCAAGGCTATTCCTTCACTCTTCGAAATTGCTCCTGAGCTCCAACGACAATCCTGTCGACTGAAACAGTCTTTTTATACTGTAAATGATTCGCCTCGGTGATAAAGCTCCAGGCGTATCTTGTGGTAAGATCATGACGTCACGCCGCGGACTCTCTTGCACTCTCTCTGGTCTAGAAAGCCAGTAGGTAATATAAACGCATGGAAAAGGAAACAGTAAACCTAGATTAACTTGATAATGTTCCATAACAATAATCCCAAAAATATTTCTATTAATAATTTATAACATTCCATCCGAGACGTAAGCGTGAACAATAGTCTATTTTATACAACGAAGTTGATCAAATCAAACTGTATATATATATATGCCTATATATAGGCCTATCGGTCTAACAACTGCTTAAAATATATTTCCGTAATCTAAAAATTGCGAGCCCAGCAGCTTTACACGAAATGTATGTTTTGCATTTTAGTTATATATCAGACGTTAATATCCTGGGCGACCTTCAGGAGAAATTTGCTTTAAAACGTTGCTCGAGGGCATATTGGCAGATGTGCCACCATGTTGGCTCAGGGTTATAAACCTACTGGCCACTCTAACCTAAGCTACTAAAACCCTCATCCACCATGGACTAGTACAGGGTATAATTACTTCCTAAATGTCCTTATCTTATTTCCTTCATACAAACAGATCTGAGAGAATTGTTAGTACAATGCAGCTGGTGGTAAAGGGATAAAATAATGAATTATTTAGATACGGTCCGGCTTTTAGGTTTGGTTAATTTCAGTTAAATTTCATAATTGGAATAGGTACAAAAATCCACAATGAAATAGAAATTCCTCACATTTCTTTTAGGTTTGCAGTCAATTCAATTTACATTTAAGAAGCACTAAAATTCCCATTTCAATATCAATTCTCCACAATGGTTTTTCAATTGGTAATATTTGGAGCTGGGATTTGGATTACTTTCTTAATTGACTTGACCCCACAAGGCCGGTTTACGCTTCATTTTTTCACATCCATGGCCCTTTCCTCAACACTCCGAGGGGCTCGTTCAACTGGCGCACAATTTATTTCTGACGTCATTCTGATGTCTTATTGTGGTGATTATATCAGATGTAACAATGGCGTCAGAAAGGCTTTGTGTGCCCACTGGTACTTATACAGACTTACACAGAAAATACTTTTCTCTTGGGCATAATTAGCTGACAATTGCAAACATACCATTCTTGAACTTATATTCTGCACTTACAATTGTGCTCAAAAGTTTGCATACCCTTGGACAATTGTTAATATATGTAACATTTGTAAAGAAAAGCATCAATGACAGCATGCATTCTTTTGTAATAGTTGTCAATGAGGCCCCGAATTCTTGCAGGTGGTACAGCTGCCCATTCTTCTTGGCAAAATGCCTCCAGGTGATGCAAAGTCTTAGGTCGTCTTGCTTGAACCGCATGTTTGAGATCTTCCCAGAGTGGCTCGATGATATTAAGGTCAGGAGACTGTAATGGCCACTCCTGATCCTTCACCTTTTTCTGCTCTAACCACTAGATGGTCATCTTGGCCTTGGTCTTAGGGTCATTCAATTAGAGCTGTGAGGCATGTCAAGGTGTTATCGGGCATATTGTTACCAGGCTTTTATGTGGCACTGGCACAGTAAAGGATTCTTTCTGGCAACTTGACCATGCTGCTAATTTTTGTTGAAGTATAGTCTTATTCCAGAGCAGCCTATATTTCTCCTGAGGTTACCTGTAGGTTTTTCTTTGTATTCCAAACAATTCTTCAGGCAGTTTTGTCTGAATTTTTCTTGGTCTACCTGACCAAATTTTCCACTTCTTAATAAGTGATTGAACAGTATTGATTGGAATTTGCAAGGCTTCGTGTATATTTTTATGTCATTTTCCATCTTTATAAAGTTCCATTACCTTGTTACGCAGGTCTTTTGACGGTTCTTTTTTGCTCCCCAGGACTCAGTATCTAGCTTGCTCAGTGCATCCATGTGAGAGCTAACAAACTCATTGACAATTTATACACAGACACTAATTGCAATTTAAAAAGCCACAGGTGTGGGAAATTCACCTTAAATTGCCTTTTTCATCTGTGTGTGTCACCTTGTGTGTCTCTAACATGGCCAGACATTCAACGGTGTGTAAACTTTTGATCAGGGCCATTTGGGTGATTTCTGTTATCAATTTTATTTAAAAAGGAGCCAAACAACTTTGTGATAATAAATGGCTTCATATGAACAAATAAAGACATTTTATTTTAAATAGAAGTCAGTTTTTTTGCATGATCAGTCATATTTTCAAAACCTGTGCCAACATTTCACAATTTCAGCCAGGGCATGCAAACTTCTGAGCACAACTGAATATTCTTAAAAATACAGGTTCTTTGTTGGTTCTTTGCTGCACCTTGGGTTCGTCATGTTGGTTTTATCATGCTAGAACATACAGGATGCAGAAATAATGTGGGGTATTATAGCCCAAAACATTTGTTCAATTGGATATTTGTGCTATATCAAATAAGAACATTTTAATTATTCTTTCTCACTAATCTTAACTATTTAGAAAATAATTGTAAATGTATAATACATATTATAATACATATTGTTGAGACTACCATATTTATTTTATGGGCAAATCAGGCATTTTGTTGACTTAATCATGTTTGCGGTTTGAACTTGAAGCCATTTTCCTCATAGACGGTCTACCATATTGTGCACTTTGGCATGGTCAGTCATTATACTTTTTTGGTAACCACCAACAAAATTTGGTATATAATCAAGACACTCTTTTCCTTGTCTAATCACTCTGGAGAATAGTTTATCTGTGACAATTATATTTACAGATTTACAGATAGGGTTGTAGTGGTTCTAGCTAAGACACCTACAGTAAGCTTAGAATTGTAAGGAAGCCACCAGTGTCACCATGTTATAGTAGTACTGCACAACAGAAAAATTTGAAAAGGAACCAGGCAAGCCTAGTTCTGCCGGCCCTAATTAGAAAGGATCAATGTTGTTGCTCAAGCTGGATTCGATCTGTGGTTTACTATGTGTCAGACTGGGTCTTTAACCACTACACTATTTAAACAGTGGGAGTGGGTGCACGTGATACGTGTGTAGGATGTGGTGTCTGTTTACTTGCATTGTGAAAACAATTAGTAAAAACTCCATGGTTCCCTACATTAGTTAACGTCCAAACCAACAATAGTTAAAACAGGGTCACTACACTAAATTAGAAAGAGATGATTGTAGATGGCTAGCTAATAGCTACCCCGTACCTAAAATGAAAAGATTAATCAAATCACTCCATGGCTCGTTTGTTTCTTTAGAAAAAAAAATAGATAGTTGAATAGCTAAACACTACGCCAAGTAAACTCCGCTATGTAAATAGAAAACAAGAGCAACATGAACAAACCCCAAAGCCTAATTTGTTTGGTCCATGGTGAGAAGCAAACCTCGGTTGCCCACATGACCACTACACTCTAACCACTACACTATGTTCAGGATGGCTAGCTAATAGCTATAAAGTTCCTATTATAAAAACGACTTGAATCATTCCACAGCTGGTTTGTTTCTTTATAAAAGAAATAGAGAGTTGAATATCTAACACCATTTGAACTACACTGTGTAAATTGAAAATGAGAGAAATATTTTTGTCACCGGTGTAGTTGGTCCATCGCAATATAAAGTTAAGTTCTAGTCTAGAACAAATACTAATGCCTAATTTGTTCCCTGCATGAGTCTAGCATAGTAGTCTCTAAGAGGTAGTCAGTCAGTCAGTCAGTCAGTCAGTCAGTCAGTAAGCGACATTCTCTCTTCTTGACTGGCTCCGCTGACGCAGTCCAGCAAAAAGTATTTGTCTCGAAGATATTTAGATAATCCTCTAAAAAACAACTTAAATAGACATTGATTTCAAACAATGGAGGAATTCACAGGCTGATATGGATTTGAAATACAAGTGATATATTTCTCATCTGTAGGTAAGGCACGCATACAAAAAACAATTGCTATGTATATACCATGGGCAGTATAGACAATAAAAAGGGGGATTCCAAACCACGTAACGTAATGTAATTTTAGCTAGATTGCCAAGCCAGTTTGCTGTTATCTAAATAGTGGCTAAAGCCAACCTTAATAAGCTACTTATTTATCTCTCTGTCCAGTTCCGCTAGACTAGTCTAGGACGAATAACAATTATTTGGTTATACACTGGTTTGTGTGTGTATGTGGTGAGGGGTTATATATTTGTCCAGTTGCTGTGTGCGTTTGGGGGAAAGGGTTATAGAATGTGTCCAATTGATGGTTGTGTGTGTATGTGGGGAGTAGGCTATAGTCCGTTTGGTTCCGAGGGCATGTTCATGAGGCCTTGGAGGGAGATTGTCATGGAGAATTTGGTAATTCAGCTGTCAAAAATAATGTAGTTTTATTCAGTAATTAAAATAAACTCTATCTGTAGTTACTCTCACTCTCTCTTCGCCTTTTTTTACTGGTCATTTTCAAAAGGATAAAAGCATTTCCAATGTTATATTTAACAGTTCATTCTGCAATTTGCTCAGACGGCCGCGCTGACTTCCGGAGATGCTAAGCGCAACCGTTAACAACGCCTTGACGCTGTTCATAGAAAATGTACAGTGGACATGCACCGTAGGCAGGCGTAGTAAACGAGACACGATGCATGTCCACTGGTCCAGCGCGACCGCTGCCTCGGACGGATAAAATAAATCATGCGCAAAGCGTCTCTGGAAGGCAGCGTGGCTGTTTGGGCTTTTCCAGCAGCCATCTGGGACAAGGCAGCGCGTTTGCTGGCGAATTTGCGCCAGAACAGTGGACATCCACCCTTACTGTCGACAAACCAAGTCCGTATGTTTTCTCTATTCACGGACTACGTCATGGAAATTTGTTTAATTTCAAATCCATTGTGGTGGCGTACAGAGACATAATTAGGAAACTTGTCGGTATCCTGAGTATGTCAGTACTTGTGTCAGTATCCAAATACGTCCGGACCTTACTGCATGACTTACAGATATTCTCTGTTTCATGTACAACCCTTTTCCCTATTCGTGTACAACCTTATTTCCCTTAAAACAGTGGACAGGTCCCCATTAAACCTGGGTAAAGGTATTATGTTCTTACACAGCTTTTGCTTGATAATCTTTTTGTTTTCTGGAGCTTTCTGACTTTTTTTTAAGCATTTCTAACCATACTTCAGATGAAAGTAGAATTAGAACAATCTTATTCAGACTGTTAGTGCTGAACTTATAAACCTAAACATTGGTTGTTCAATGCTGTCTTACATGTTGGAGTCACATTCTTTATAACAGTGTCCCAATACACAGGCCCAACACTTTTAAGTACCCCTTGGTTAGAATCTGTAACTAATAATCTTTGCAAACACAGGCATGTAAACATTACACTCCGATATCAGACATGTATAAAAAATAATCTAAACAATAGTCTTATAAGGAGATGCTATGTCTCAAACATATCCCAGGATTTCAAACAAAACACACCAGACAGATGCATACACAGGCAAACTTATCCTCAAATATTTATTCAAATCAGAAAGTTGTACTAGTGCCAGGTTGAATCATGTAATAAGAAATTCAAATATCTTTATCTTACCAGATGTATTTGCAAAGGTGGTTTTAACTACTGCCATCACCCAATCAATCTCCACTGTGCTTGGGTTGATGCAGTGATGAGAGCGATCAGAGTTGTATTATCTGCAAAACATGAGATGTTTGACAGATGCATTGTTGGAGGTACCAACCCATGGTGTTCCGGATCTGGTCTGGGCTACTGAATGACCTTGGGCTGACTTGGACAGCACATGTCTCATTAGTGTACTGTAAATAAAGGAACATTGAAAGGGTCAATCTGCAAATGATTCCACCCCTGTCAAAATCTGAGGGATGAAGCTGGAGAGTCTAGATCATGGTCAGAGTCTGGTAACACATTCCGATAAGTATACATGAACTACCATTTACTAATACAGTAGTTAACATGAACGAATGATGAACACTGACATGAACAAACAGTTAATAATGACAACCATTAATTTATTAAGGATTTACAAATGCATTAACTAACAGTATGCAGTGTCATTTGTTCATGTTGGCACAGGACATAAACTCAAGTAGTTTTTTGCGGCAACACAGTTTGTACTGCAATTATTTAATGTCAATGCAGGACATGCATTCATTGAGCTAGTTGTTTGCATGAATAGGCTAAGTAATATACATTATTCATAACATAATCCAATTTGGTGATATGATTACAGTGCGGCAACCATTATTACTAAAATAGGCTGGCTACTTGCTTCTTCAAATAGGTGTGATGGGCACAAACTGTATGGTTGCATTCGAACCCAACAAACACTTGTGCGTTCTCGTAACTCCTCAAGGAAAAAAGCCATGTTTGCTTTCTCATAATTCATCCTGTTTTGTAGGTCGTTAATGTACATACGTACACTGGACATTTTGATACTTGCCTGTTAAAGTGCATGTGATTTAATACTGTCATTTAATACTGTCATTCTTGAAGAGAGGATTATGTGCTATCACTAGTATTCAAACAACAAAACATTTGTTCGTTCATTTTTGGCCCACTGAGTAACCATTGTGCAGAAATAAAGCATTATTTAAGGAAACCTCACTATTAGGTCATTATTTTGCGTCCCTTTAAGTACAGTGATGAACAATCCTACAATAAAAATCACTAACTAATGACCCATTGGTAGCTATAAATCCTTAATAACTGATACTTCACTATTAGTAAATTATTTTATGTCCCCTAAACTAAAGTGATGAATTATCCTACCTTAACAATCACTAACTAATGCCACATGGGTAGCTATAAACCCTTAATAACTGATACTTCACAATTAGTTAATTTGTTTGTGTACCCTAAAGTAAAGTGATGAATTATCATACATTAATAATCACTAACTAACGACATGAGTTCATGTTCTGTTTCAACATGAACAAATGACACTGCACTCTGTTAGTTAATGAATTTGTAAATCATTAATAATAAAGTAGGGGTTATCATTATTAACAGTTTGTTTATGTCTTTGTTCCTGTTAACTACTGCATTTGTTAGTGTTACCTCATATACCCTTATTGGAAATGTTACCCAGAGGGGGTAAATAATAAAACACGCTAAAAGCATGACTATTTTGGTAAGCCTCCCAAGGTTTTAGGCCATTTGGGGCCTACCAATTATTATACTGGTGTACAAGTTTTTTGAGCACTTCAGTGTATAATAATAATGAAAACATAAAAATGATAAAATAAAACATGGTGTCGTGGTAACCGAAAAATATTTAACAAAATGTCCAAGACAGGTATGTGTTCATTTCAAACCTGGAAAAAGAGCTTTCACTTAGATACTACAGCACCGATTTGACTGAAATGAGACTCTGCACATGTTACATTACTAGTAACCTGAGAGACAACTGTCTGTTAAAGCTTTTACATCACACAAACTCTATAGCTTTTGATCATATCTAGATTAAGATTGCAGGCCATATTGTACTTTTCTTGGTGTGGGAGAGCGTTCTAATCCAGCAATACATGCAGCTAGGGAAGATTTAGCAGGGTGAACCTAAGGTCAGCATCTAAATCCTTATGTCACATATTGACATGTTTCTAAGTGACTAGGATGGGCTAAATGACCCAGGGTCCAGAGACATTGTTGTAAGGGACAGCTCCCAGATGTTCTAGCTAAAGGTTTACCCTTGAATCCTAGACGGTCAAAGTTCAGTCCCCTTACACCATTACGCTAATGATTCCTGCTTTCTCTCTCCCTCCACTTACTGCCCCCTCATGCCACCTCCCTTTCCAAACTGCACTCCCCATCCTTCTTTTGGCCCAGATCCATTTTGAAACTGGCAAAAGACTACCTGAGATTTCTCTTCAGAAATGCCGACGTGTCTTTGGGAGCTGCTATAACCTCTTTTGTCTCCAGACAGGTCTGACAGTGGTATCTGCTTGACAGAGTAAACAAAGGAGTCTGCCCACAGTGCAACAGCTGCAGGCAGCTGCCAGCTTTGTAGATGGGCATGACCTGATAATCTGAAATGTTTTCAATAAGTTGCTTTTGGGGACAGACCTGGTATGCTCGTCTAATGTTTGCTGGCCAGAACATCTGAACTGAGTATCAGCAGCCTACTTGATTTTTCGAATAACACAGAATACCTTCTGACTTATTAAAATGCTCTGAGAAGGTGGTAGTAGAATTTATTTCTATAAGCTAGTTGATACATATATTTTTGGACATACTGTATATTAAAAATTGCGTATAGCACTATACCTATTGATTTTGAATAACATAATTATTTAAGCGTAGTTCAACTGATGTTCCCCATCTAAACCCTAAATCTAAGCTTTTATTACTTTGTGTGTGAATCCAAATGTAAACACAATAAGGCAGATTTGCAACCAAAATGCAATTTAAACTTTTACTGCAGGTAACCATTTTGTAAATGCTAATAATGGGATTTTACATGCACCTGCTGGCTACATGAAGCTTAAATCTTGTAACAAGGACTAATCCATCCTACAAGCCATGCCAGAAAAATGTAATTACAAACCTCAACCAGTTAGCTAATATCTCCATGTTGACATTCTTGCCTTCATTCTGAGCATGTGAACACTCATCATTTATCCAAATTATTACAGCCAATCGCCCCGTAACACCAACCTACTGTGAATGCAGGATAGATCACAATCCTGACATTTGCTTTAAGGAGCTGTTTTGGATGGACTTCACAGCACAGGTAGGTTTTGTGCATTTTTAGATACAGAAGTAATTGTTCTCTATGTTTCCAAAGGGACTTTAAGCTGTGTTTGGCATTTCCCATTAAGAAGCTAGTTTTAGCTAGTGAGGTGCAGTTTACGAATGATTCATTATTTTTGAAGGACTCTGCTGAATCATGTTGTATATTTTTTGTGTTCATCGCTTTTGTAATTTTCTTTTGAATGACTATCAACATTAAGTTAGTTGTACAACAGGATTAGTTTCAGCTCAATACTCCCAACAACACCTATTTTGTTTCACATGCGTTGATTAAGCTGAGATTTAGAAATGATAATTAAAGGCCTGGTGCAAGAATTAATTGATTGATTACAGAATGTTATGAAATGCACTTTTATTTAAGCGGTGACATGAAGCTAAGAGCAATGTCTTTTTTAAGGTAAAGCCCTGTAGTATGGACAAACATGTATAATAAAAGAAAACAATAAAACACAGGAAAGGAAACACATTTAAGAAAAGCTATTACAATTCACAATGAAAATGTGTTATATCATTTTAATGGCTTTACAGGCACCAATGTTTAACTGAAGTTCATTCAGCAAGACATTTCATTAATAATATTCTTGGTAGACAAACACAGTTTTGCCTAGTTCAGAGTGAGCCCCCTGTATCTCTAGTAGTAGCAAGTCGTGTAAGCGCCTCTGATAACAGCTTTTTCCAATGAATATTTTGTGGTGCAATAGTAAGGAAGTTTCAGCAAGTTAGCCCTACATACAAACATAAGCCGTTGTCTGGCCCTTTGAGAAGTCAGGTAATCCCAGCCAATCAAAGGGCTTATTAAAGAATAATGTTAACAAAGGTTTGCACCTATAATAAAGCTCAAAGTTGCATGATGGACTGAATCCAGAGATTTCAATACTCATTCGTAAGAATGCTTGTACAAAGAAATGTGATTGTTTTCATGACCGCTTTTCATCTAATCAGATTCCAAGGTGTTTGTAAAAGGGAACGTCTTACAACAAAACTGTTCAGGAATGCATTTTGGGATACTTTTGTGACATTGAAAATAGTAAATACAAAGTTTTATGTACATACTGCAACAACATTAGATCTGCAGGTGCATTTTCAGTATATTGAAATTAGACTGCAAATATATAAACAGCATGAAAGAAGTATACAGCATATGTCATCAGCATGAAAATGAAATGTACAGATTCCCAGTGAATTACAGATATCACTAATATACAGATTGAGCAGTAACATAGTTATTGAAACCTGGTTTAATCCTTTGTCAACAACAATAAATTCTGAATCGACCCCATCTGTTAAAAAAGCCTGAGTAATTTTGCTAAGATTACCCGGAAACCGCAAGCAAGTGTCCATGGCCAGATCTTATGAGGTCAGTTTCTTTACCAAGATGGAATGAACTGTATCAAAAGCAACACAATGCAATTTCTCAGCCAAGGCTTTGGCAATCTGATTAGTGATAGTAGTAATTTTACTATGCTCAGATCTTAAACCAGATGGATATATTTTCAAAATGCAATTTTCTGGGAAAACCAATACAGTATGTTTGCAAAAGACCCCAGTATTTGAACACGATAGTTTCGATATGGTGATTTGGAAGGCCATTTGATGCCATCCTGGTCTTGTAAAATAGCCTCATATTTCTTGACCGTTATATGAACATTCAAAGCAATCATCTGAGCCAATGAATCCCACAACAAGAGTTCCCATGCTATTACAGACCGCCACCCATGATATTTAATGGTTGGCACAAGACATTGTGGACTGAAGACATAATTTGTCTTTCTCCAAATGTAAACCCGACTGGATATACTAAATAGGATTAAAGATGATTCATGACCATATTACTTCTTTCCATTGCTCAGGGGTTGAGGTTTTGTGCACCTTCACCAAGTTATGTGTATTTCTGCACTGGCCTTGGATACAAGTGGTTTTCAAACGGCAAACCTGCCATAAATTACAGCTTTGTGAACCTCACAACGTACAGATTTGTTGAGACTAAGTCACAGAGGAGCTCATTCAATAATGTAGAATACTCAAGGCAGGGCTTTTGGGGCATAGAACAACTATCCTAAAGTGTCCGTTTATTGTTGGTCAGCGTGGATTTACGACCACAGTTCTTCATTGCCGACGTTGAATTATTTTACATTTTTGTGACCGTTAAACTTCCAATCTCTTTGGAACAATGTTAGTTAGATGCTTTGAAAACTCAAATATCAAAATGCTAAATGTCAGACTGTATTGCTGACACATTGGTTCTTGTAATTGGCAGTCAACCTAATGCGACTGCAGCTGCATTTGTAATTTTGAGTGTGCCTATAGATGATCTACAGATTGTCTACCAATTATCTGTATTTTAACAAATTATCTACTAACTTAAACCCTTATCTATTTCCAAATCCTAACTTAACCTTTATACTAAACCTTATTCAAACCTAACCTTTGCCTTAGCAAGCAGTTGTTTATCAACCAATTTTTATTTACAGTTTGTTTACAGTATGTTGATAGCATTCCTATTCATAGAACACCTGTAGATTGATATGGGGACTCAATATATTGAAAAGTGAAAATGTATTGAAATAATTAAACTGATCAATTTAAAATAATATTTGTAAATGTCTACCGGCATTAATTATGAAAATTATGAATACTACCGTCTCAATATTACACCAAGACTAACCTTTGGATAACATCTACTACTTTACTATCCCTAGCCACCATGATTCCAAGCTAAAAGCATATTATTTGGTATATATTGCAGCGTATATATTTTCTTAACAGTTTAGACCATTCATGTGTACCAAAAGGTACACATCACCTGTTCATTCATTTAATATTCAATACCAATATATGCTCAACCATTCAGAACCCTCGTCCCTGAGTGGTTACAGATCCTTTTCCAACACAATGGTAAGTAGTTTATAGAAGCAGAGACTGTATACAGTACTGTAATGTTTTCAAATATGGTCTTCAGATAATATTTGTGTAGCAAATTTTGAGGTTAACTGGATGTGGGACTCTCAATAGCATACAAAGAGTCTATTTTAGTAGCCTGATCATCCTATTACATACAGAAAACCCTGGCTAAATAGTTTTGCTGGAATAAAACTGCACATGGTTGTTCCATTTAAAAAAACAGCTTGATGATTCCCTTGGTATGCCTCTACAAGGAATACATCACAGCATGACACATTGTATAAGACAAATCATACAACGCATTAACAATAAAAGCTATACAAAACCATACTACAAAGAATACAATGTGTCAAACATGTCAGCTTCATTGCATGGCCTGCTATTAAATGCTGCATTTCTTATTGTTGCTCAATAGTGCTTCCAAGTGAGGTGTACTCTACAAAGAATGGTGTGTCATACGCATTTCGTACCTCTGCTTCTTGCTCCTGGTCCCGGACAGGCAGACTTTGCAGTGCCTCCTGGTGCGGATGCCTTGGGTTTCTTCTGAGGCACTTCAGAGGGTGAACGCCATGCAGTGAGGCACAGGGGGTTGTCTCCAGCAGGATGGCCTCCCACGGGTAGACGCTGAGGGGTGGGGTGCTCATTCAGCAGCTCTCTTGAGGTTTTCCATCTATTTCTGGCATGCTATTTCTTCACTTACAGGTGAGAGGGGGTGGAGAAGATAATGAGGAAGATGGTGTCAGCGTAACTGCATGGAAATTCATTTGATCTGCGGATGAAAAAATATCTCACCACTCCAATAAGCATTTGACCACGTCTGCCCAGTCTGCTTTCCCCCAACTTCTTCTTGCAAACAATTCCCAAGTGTAATACTGGACATAAACAATAAGCTTTCAAATGTACAACTCAATGGCATTTTCCAAAGTGTCATAAATAACAGATACAAAATGAACAGCCAAAAAGCTTGCTGGGGTAAAACTAACAAAGGAACACTAAGTGGCACTCATGTCGCTAATGCAATAAGTAAAAAAAACCAACATTGTGTATATATGTATGACTAACGAATTGATTTGAATTAGGTGTGTAACGGTACAGGTATCCATACCTTTTAGTACAGAACATTTCGTGTATACTTTAGTTTTAACCATGCAAAATTACGAGTTTCCCCCTGGAGAGAGATCTTGGAGCTGTAACTTAGCAACTGAAGTAGCCTAGCACGTTTTGCAGCCTCGTAAAAGAAAAATGGTGAACGCAAACAACAAGCCCGAGCTTGAGGACCATCTCGTATCCTATGGATCTACAGAATATTTCCTTATAATATATTTTTTATTTGAGATCCTTCTGACATACCAAGCTTTGTTAGTAGGTTGCAGCAATATTGACTGACATTTTAAATAGTACTTTGGCCTTGGTATATATTTACTTAAAGAAAGTTATGTACCTTTTATGTGTTTTCCTTTGTTCAGGGAATTATGGCCAATTAGCCACTGTTTAAAAGTTAATATTTTCATGATATATTTAAAGAAATGTTATGTTTTGCATGTCTTTTTTCTTTTTTCAACAGTACTGAAATTGTACCAATCTGTGAGACAGGCCCTAACTGAAAGCATTGGCAGGGACTGTGGTGAATTGAATTGGGGCCTTCTTTGAAGACTTGACTTGAGGGGCTCAATTCCAGTGTCTTCCATAGCCACAAGATTGTGTGGTAGATCATTACCATCACTGTGTGACACCTCTCATATTCAGACTCCTTGTAGGACTGAAAAAACAACTTAAAAATCTGTTGTTCCGTTTGAGAGACAGCCATTTCTATAAAATGTCCCAGCTTGGTTTGAGAAAATGTCTACTGAGAAATTAATGAGCAACTTGTGTGGTAATCTCTTTATTCACGCTTTCAAATGCTTACAACAAATAATGAATGACAAACAAACTACACGCACATATCAGTAACAGTCAAATGGTAAAAGTGTAGTTCAGAATCTCATCACGGGGTGCTGAGGCTATGACAGGGGAACTGCAGCATACTCAGTACCCCTACTTCCTGCAGCTATGCAGATAAGAATCATGGATAAGAACACTGGTGCTAATCCAGTAAATCTTTGAACATCTACACCATGAAATGAACTGCTCACATTGAGGACAAGTTCATAAAGTCTTTGTGAGTGAGTAACGTTAGTAAGTTCTGATTGTTGTGTCCTTCTTAGGTTTTATTGATGCTTCTATGATGCAATCTAATCACACGGGACCAGAGGTTCACGATCATGGACGTGTGACTGTACATGTCAAATGGTTCAAGGACTAGGAGGGAATGAGGAAGATTCTCAGGTTTGAGTGCCAATTCATGCAAATGATGAAGCTAGCATCCAATTTACAAATGATTCATTCCTTGAAGAAGTGTGTTATTTCTTCCAGAATTACTCATAAGCAATGCATGCCCATTAACAATTTATCCATGATTCCGTTATCATAATTCCAGGATAATCTGGTTTGAGATTATCCAACCACTGATTGCTGAAGTCCCACATTTTTCACATAACATGACGTTGAAGTAGCCTGCCATAACACGATCTCATTCCATTTTGTGGAGGGTGGTGACAAATGTTCAGTCTTTGTGACTTGACAATAATTGGGTAGAACTATTGTAAACTAATAAATGTAAAACAAATCCATAATTTGTATTAATGAGTATATCTGTACCATAACATCTGTTTTGATCAAGCAGAAGTTAGCTACACTTGATGTCAAAATTAGTACTTTGTTATGTACATGCATTCTGGGTTTACATCAGAATGGAATATTGAAATAGATACTGGTGCTGGTCATATAATTAGACTGTCATCAAAAAGTTAATTTATTTCAGTAATTCCATTCAAAAAGTGAAACTTACATAATGTATACAGTCATTCCACACATATATTTCAAGTGTTCATTCCTTTTAATTTTGATGATTATAACCGACAACTAATGAAAACCCCAAAATCAGTATCTCAGAAAATGTTAATATTACTTAAGACCAATACAAAAAAAATATTTTTTGAAATGTTGGCCAACTGAAAAGTATGAACATGAAAAGTATGAGCATGTACGGCACTCAATACTTAGTTGGGGCCCCTTTTGCCTGAATTACTGCAGCAATGCAGCGTGGCATGGAGTCGATCAGTCTGTGGCACTGCTCAGGTGTTATGAGAGCCCAGGTTGCTCTGATAGTGGCCTGCTCTGATGCAGCTCTTCTGCATTGTTGGGTCTGGCGTATCGCATCTTCCTCTTCACAATACCCCATAGATTTTCTATAGGGTTAATGTCAGACGAGTTAGCTGGCCTATTAAGAACAGGGATACCATGTCCTTAAACTCGGTACTGGTAGCTTTGGCACTGTGCAGGTGCCACGTCCTGTTGTAAAATAAAATCTGCATCCCCATATAGTCGGTCAGCAGCAGGAAGCATGAAGTACTCTAAAACTTCCTGGTAGATGGCTGTGTTGACCTTGGATCTCAGAAAACACAGTGGACCAACACCAGCAGATGACATGGCACCCCAAACCATCACTTACTGTGGAAACTTTACAATGGACTTCAAGCAACGTGGATTCTGTGCCTCTCCTCTCTTCCTCCAGACTCTGGGACCTAGATTTCCAAAGGAAATGCAAAATTTACTTTCATCAGAGAACATAACTTTCGATCACTCAGCAGCAGTCCAGTCCTTTTGGTCTTTAGCCCAGGCGAGATGCTTCTGACACTGTGTCTTGTTCAAGAGTGGCTTGACACAAGGAATGCGACAGCTAAAACCCATGTCTTGCATACGTCTGTGCGTGGTGGTTCTTGGAGCACTGACTCCAGCTGCAGTCCACTCTTTGTGAATCTCCCCCACATTTTTGAATGGTTTTGTTTCACAATCCTCTCCAGGGTGCGGTTATTCCTATTGCTTGTACACTTTTTTCTGCCACATCTTTTCCTTCCCTTCACCTCTCTATTAATGTGGTTGGACACAGAGCTCTGTGAACAGCTGGCCTCTTTAGCAATGACCTTTTGTGTCTTGCCCTCCCTGTGCAAGGTGTCAATGGTCGTCTTTTGGACAGCTGTCAAGTCAGCAGTCTTCCCCATGATTGTGTAGCCTACAGAACTAGACTGAGAGACCATTTAAAGGCCTTTGCAGGTGTTTTGAGTTAATTATCTGATTAGAGTGTGGCACCGGGTGTCTTCAATATTGAACCATTTCACAATATTCAAATTTTCTGAGATACTGATTTGGGGGTTTTCATTAGTTGTCAGTATTTATCATCAAAATTAAAAGGAATGAACACTTGAAATATATCAGTCTGTGTGGAATGACTGTATACATTGTACAAGTTTCACTTTTTGAATGGAATTACGGAAATAAATCAACTTTTTGATGATATTCCAATTATATGACCAGCACCTGTATGTCATGCCGATGTAATTCTAGATATAGCCTGCTGATCCAGAATTCTTCCATGCAATTCCATTACGTAATAAACAAGTCCTCACATAGAGCTTTACTTATCAAAAGTCATCAATCAATACCAGCAGATACTCCGATCTAATGTAATTAGCAGACAAGCAGCCTGGAGATCTGGTTACAGAAACTCCCAACAACCCTCACTGTATAAGATGCTATAGCTAACTCATGCTATAGCTACCAGTCAGCAAAGGTCGGCCTATGATGAATCCACCGTAAGCAAAAGGTATACTGTGTTGGTGATGTAAAACACATTAATAAATTGGTTTGATGAGCCAGACGCCTCTACACACCTACTTCCAAAAACTTTATTACCTCACAGCTGAATACATCAGCAGGAGTTTACACTACTGATATCCTGTTTATTGGTTTTGTTTTCCCCTCCAGGTTTTCCTGAAACCCATGTTCGAAGTCCATCAAATATACAAGGTCTTATTGTTTGAGCTAGAACTGGTTCTAAATAAGTTACATTTTCTGAAAGTACAGTCTTGGGAACAAGTGTCTTTAGGTTTTGGCTGTCACTGCTCTCACAGGCAGAGCAGCATTAAAATTCGATCTATGTCACCCACGTCTTTTTTTCTGAAGTTGTCTCGCAACAACAGTGACTGTCAGGACTGAACAATTGGAGCTACTACAGTTGGAGCTACTCAGTGGCCTCTCAGGAACAACCAAGTGACATTGGCTGTGTTTCAGCTAGCTACAGGACCTTAGAGAGTGTACCTGTCTAAAATTACAGAACATAGTCTGCAACACATGAAAGGTATTAGAACTTGTGGAAAGGACACATTTTCGTCATCAACACAGCTACTAGCATCAATTGACAGACAGCAGGCTTCAGGTACTTTTTCTCTCATGCTAGCAAGGTATATTGGCAAATAAAATGGCATGACGAATGCATACAAAACCACCAAAAAAATAACTCATGTTAAAGTGGCCACAGTTTTCTATGCTCTGGCATGATGAATTAACAAGTGACATGCAAAACTGGCAACAAAACCCCTGAAAAAATATGTTCCAAGCTTCGTTTTCCAGATATCCCATTTACACAACAGAACCTCCCACAAGCTAAGTACCAACTTGTCATTTCACATTCTTACATTTCGAATCACATTTGAAAAATTACTTTTGATTGCTGTACAAGCTATATTTTTTCTAATTGGAAAGCATTTGAAAACAACCACTGCACCCCCCAAAAATAAAACTGAGAAAGGGGGGATAGATGTCTGAGAACATCAATCTTTCTCAGACATTTCCTCAGACAAGGAAATGTCTGAGAAATGGAGGATAAATGTCCTTTGTCTAAATTGTGTAGAAAAGTGTTCATTTACATTAAAATAATTGTTGGACCACCTAGATAAAAACATCTAGATAAGTGGATTGTAGCGTACGTTGGGTGCTCAGTTCAGGATTTTTGCCCATGAATAGTGTATGTGGGTCATTAATTCACAAAGAGAGTGTAGATGTTTCAAAGTGCGTCCTTACACGGACAGCACACTCGGCTCAATGTTTTAGAGATCCAGTTGCCTTTTCCTGCATTCTGCCTGCCTGGCACTCCCTTTTACCAAACCTTCTGTACTTCTCTGACGTAAATATATGTTGCTAGGTCATTCCCTAATAGGAAAGAACATGATCAGTTCAACTGATAAAAGTTAAGGTACTTTATGTAACTGTATCTGCCCTAAAGGGTAAGGAATAATGTTGTTTACCACCTGGTTCTTTTCCACTAACAAGATCCTCAGGTTACAGAGGTTTGGTGCCAAGGCAGGACAATACATGTTCATTCAGGCCTTTTCTTGTCTAATAGATCTCATAGTTATTCATTGATCTAGTGGCTTTAGATAAATGCACAGTTATTCATTAAATGGGGGATTAAGAGGAGGGCAGTCTCTAAAGCAAATACTAACTATTCAAGTTAGTATTTATTGGCTTTATTTGAGGTGAACCAACTGGTTATACACACTGTACCCACTCTTCTGAGGTAAGATCGGGAGATGAGCAAAGGGAGAGGTAATGTAGAGAAGATGATGGAATCAATAGCCAGCCTCTGAGCTCATCACAGTATTAAGATTAACAGAATAACCAAGAGATTGTGGGAGATATCCCAAACTATATAAAAAATTATGAACGACGGAATGAGAGGCAGGAAAACAGAGAGAAAGAAAAAGGAGAGAAAGAAAAAGGAGAGAAAGGACAAGGGAGAGAAAGGGCAAGAGTTTGAATAAGGTTCAGTAGCTAATGATGTTGATAAGTAGCCCAGCATTTTCTCTCCTATCTGTCAGTCAGCAGAGCATCTGGCTGAAGCTGCTACTGGCAGGAAGCCTTAATGAATGATTTTTTTGTCTGTTTTTGTGTACATGTGTCTGTGTGTGTTTCTGTGCGTGTGTGTATGTGTGTGCATGCTTGCATGCATCCGTGTTGAAGCATGAAACACCTAATCATCAGCAGGTCCGCCCAGCCATGGCCATCTACAAAGCCAGTTTCTGTTGATTGTGATCCCACTGGTTGGCTGTGTACAGCATAACTACTAATTCTGGTCTAGCAGATGTACTAGGACGACCACACATGCTATCATAACTTACCACACAGGGGGAGAGGTAAAGAGAGTCAGAGGTAAAGAGAGACAGAGCGAGATAGAGACAGAGCGGGAAAGAGCAGAGAGGGAAAGAGAGACAGAGGTAAAGACAGGTAAAGAAAGACAGAGCGGGAAAGAGAGACAGAGAGGGAGAGATGAAAGTTTAGTTTCTAAATAATTATCTTACGGAATTAATGTTGATCTGTCCTTTGACAGGAGGAGTGGTAATGTGTAATACAATTGACCTATACAGTAAGCAAAATATAATGAAATGCTTTCCGTTGAAAGGACAGTCCTCTAGCCTAAATGTCTTTGGTTGGAGCCACACTGACTCTGAAAAGTGGACAGCTGTGCTGGTGACAAACAGACTAGAAAGCAAAGACATATATATATATATATATATATATATATATATATATATATATATATATATATATGTGTACACATATATATTTGGTACAACATGCATTTAGGAGCATTCAGGAGATGTGATACTTCCTTTGTTTTCCTTTACACTCAACTTTTTTCCCAAACACTGAAAGCCCCTTTCAACTGCAAGCTGCCTTGCCTGGCTTCACTCGTTCTTTTCCGGAGGTGGGGCCATCGGCGACTTTGCCAAGCAGAGCCCAGGCAGGCATGTTCCAGGAACTCAGGGTGTGGCTACAACTCTGGATCACCAAGCTAGTTGTGTTTCCAGTAGTTTGGCTTTCTGGAGAGATCCATATAGATTCTTTATTTTTCATGGGTAACATTCACTATATGATGTCAGTTTTTACCTCTTCCCAACTGCCATGTAAGCATAGAGAGTCCTTTTGGAGGGGTGGACAGAATAGAGCATTGCCAAGGGTGTTCATTTTCATTGCTTTCCTCTAGATTATTTGCAGTCCAGTCCTATAGATTAACTGTTAGCAGTGTCTCCCCATGGTTTGGCTGTTTGCAGTACCTCAGAATATGTTACAGAGTGCAGCTTGGAGTGTGCCAATTCTGCATGCCTTGCACCAAAGGGGACAGTAGACCTTCCTGGGGTAAGTCTTTTCTGTTCCCATGTTGTCTGGGGAATAGTAAAGGCTGCTGCGAGCAGTTGTAAACCTTCAAATTAATTATCTAAAAATCATACAATGTGATTTTCTGGATTTATGTTTTAGATTCCGTCTCTCACAGTTGCAGTGTACCTTCAATAAAAAAAACTGCAAAATCAGCAGTGTATCAAATACTTATTCACCCCACTGTAAGGCCTGCAGGATAACCCAGGAACAAACAAAAAACAAGGTGTGTACACTTTTCCACCTGGTGTTAACAACAGTGAATAGATGATATCAAACAGAAGTGCCTCTATAGGTCAAAGTAACTGCCAGGGAGTGTTACATTTCTATTTTATGTCTAGCCTGCAAGGTATTTCTCAAGTAGCAGCTGCTGTCCACTTACTTATCAAACTCTGTATTGTTAATTCAATGAATGTGTATTTTAAGACAATCAGATTTACAATTAATTATAAGTCATGGATTTACAGCTACAACTTCCTAATGGTCAATTTAGAAGTTGAAAAAAATTATGTTATAATCAAATTCTTCATATACAGTAAGTTCTGGGCTTTTTGTGTATGTACTTAATGTCTAAGCAAGAGGGTTTTTTATGTGTACAAGCCAAATTTCAGTGTGAAGTTTTGTTTTATACGGTAACACTCATATCACATCCTTAGTTTACTGCAACAATATTCAATATGACAATCAAACTGATTTTTTTCAAATGCAGTTGGTATTATTTTAGGGTTAAATGTGTAACATATTATAATAAATAACATATTATACTGTACATTATTTGTATATTTGGAAATAGATCGTATTTCAGGTGTGCTTAAAGGGTACACATTTGGATGAAAAGCACCTACGATGACCAAAGGGAAAAATAAATCTCAAAATTGTTTTGTGGTTTCCAGTTTTTATTTATACATTTTATTGTAAAAATATTTTTTTAAATCCATATTCGGTCTTTATTACTTCAAACCACTAGTGCACTTATATAATATTATTTAATATTCAATACTTCATATTAAAATCAGGAACATAGGTGTCTTTATGGCATTCAAGGAGCCTTTCTTACAATTAAGCCTACATTATGTTATAATGGCCAATTATTTTCTTTTTAGGTGTGATCGCTACAAAAACATTCTCAAAGCATGCCTTCAAAGTCAAATTTGGTAGATTATACACTGTAGTTGAATTCCAACTAAAATAAGAAACACTATTATAAACTATGTGTAAAAAGTATTGAAAGGCCAAACAAAAGTTGATCGATATTTTTAATACCTAATGATGACCATTAAAATGTCAATGACCAATTTTTATAACTACAAATTTAGGATGTGTCCAGAATATCAAATATATTTTTCTGTGCATATTCACAAAAAATAACATTTGTCAGACGCAGATGAAATTAAAAGATGCTGGAGGACTGCTCAACATCATCTGTCATGTATGGTGGAAGCATTGTGATGGTCTGGGGGTGCTTCGGTGGTGGTGAAGTGGGAGATTTGTACAGGGTAAAATAGAGGTTGAAGAAGGAAGGCCATCACTCCCTGAAACACCATGCCATACCCTGAGGACGATGCTTGATTTGAGCCGATTTCCTCCTACTACAGGACAATAACCCAAAGCACAGATCCAAACTATGTAACAACTATTAACGGCAGAAGCAGTCAGCTGGTATTCTGTCTATAATGGAGTATCTAGCACAGTCACTGGATCTCAACCCTATTGAACCTAATTAGCCTACATCATTAGCCTAAATCAAATAAGATTTAGGCTAATTGCTCTGAAAATGTATTAAAATAATTATGATTGCTATCATAATTATTACTATTGTTGATATTATTATTGTTGCTACTATTATTATCATGCATAATCATAAAAAAGCACATTGAATGACAAACAGTATATTTATTAATTTCCCAGGGAAACAAACAGCAGTAAACCAGAAACAGCTAGCAATCAAACATTCAAATCTTAATTTAACAACAGTCAATCAGAAATGCCTTGTGAATTGTACCATTCTTGTGAATTGTACCATCTGAAAAAATTCTGGCAGTCATCAAGGGGTAAAAGCAGAAGGATTTACTTTCAAAATAGATAAGTTAAAAACTTTGAAAGTTTTTGAGTGCCTTGCGCATGGTTGTATTGGAGTCATGACTGCACCACAAGAAGCTGACAGAAACATTGACGAGGAGAAGAGTTTCATCCAGTTTCAGTGGCATAAGCTGGCAGGTTTTAATGTTGCAGACCAGTTTTATGCAAGTAGTTGAAACTTTTAACTCGTATTGGTGTGAATCTTTGGTGTAAACTCGCCTTAAAACACCCCCCTTTCCAAAATATTACTTCCAGCGCATCCCATTGTCTTCTGAACGCCCCCTGGGGGGCGGTACCGCCCCTGTTGAGAAACACTGCTATAGACATTTAAAGTGTCACTTCAACCTCAAGTCTTTTCAACCCCGCATACTGCCCCACACAGACCATGACCTTTCCAGGAAGAGTAAACAGTGTCTGGTATCTAGTGTATCTAGTGGAGTACATAATGCATGTACAGTAATGTTACATAATACTGGTGGAGGGCAACGGTGGAAGTGGAATTAAATGGGTCGAGGTGAGGAGTCGAGGGTTGGAAGAGATTTAGAGTACAGGATGATGGAGAAAAGGGGCAGCAAATTCCACGGCCACCAGGCCACGCCCACATCTTCGACTAGAGTGATGTGTAGAATCATCTGGCACCCTCTTACCCGCCAAATGCGGGTAGAATTGGGCTGTGGCGTGTAACGTGGCATTCTATATACCTATATGTAGCTACACCAGTGCATTTTAAGTATGATGTAACAGCAATATTGACCAAATAAAGATATTACTGTTTGCGCCTTTAAGACCGCGTGCAACATGTTGATTTTGGTGACTGTTCTGTCTTTCCTCTGTATCCCCATTGCTCTCTGACCCACAATTCCCTGATCATGCCCATAAACACACACCCATCACATGGCCCACTACATTCCAAACTAAAATATGACGTCTGCAACCATTCCAATGATTGCATGAACCCAATCATGACAAAATGTGAAATGAACATATTCCAGCGCCTCCACATGTCTCTCAGACAGCTACATTATGCACAGGGTTTTTCCTGCATTCAAAGCTCCAAGGCAACAGCCTTCCCAAAATCTTGCACCGCCTCTGTGCTGGCATAGTAAAACATGATTTTGCACTAAAATACCAGCAAAACAGAGCAGCTGAAATGACAGTAAGGTGAAACTTTTTCCATATTGAGTGTTGCCAGGTGGGGTGTATTTCCTACACAATTGGGTTATTTTTAATGGGCTTGAGTGGTTCTTTTTTCTACAGCAGAACACAGTTTACGGTCAATTAAATCTGGTTACCTTGCATACAGGACCACATGGGTCCAGACATCGCGGATATGAGTAATGTTGAAAAATCAAGTGGATCCCAGCTTTCTTTTACAATCAAACAGGTCAAAATATTCCATTAAAACTAAATAACCTCAAACTACATCCAAGCCACATAGCATTTTATTTTTTACTTTTCAGGTGACTTCTAGTAGACAAAAATTACATATTTGTTTTTAAAGAGAGCTCTCAAGACAAACAAAGATGACTGGTGAAGAGACCATCAGATTAGGGTATGTACTATCACCAAAAACATTAGGCTATATAAGTAATATATAGAGCAAAATATTTTTAAAAAAAATACATAAGTAACATATTTAAGTTACTAATAATAAAATATATGAATGTGAAGACACTGGATCAGCAACTGCAGCAAAGCCTAATACAGCTGAAGGAAGTCGAGGGAGATAAACGATATAGCGTCAAGGCAAGGATGGGAAAAAAATTACTTGACAAGGCTGTAATAAATACAGCTCTGTTTCATTTTTTTATGCATGTCTATATAAACAAGAACATAATATCAAAAATAGACTACAATAATATTGACGGTGATTAATTATAAATCTGAAGGGTGATTTCATATTTCTTTTAAATAACATGTTAATAGTTTTAGATTGTGTTAAGTATAAATATATTGCTTGCATAATTTGGTTGACATTAGGGAGGACATTGTGGTGTGCATTAGCTCCTCAAGTGGACATGGACAACAGGGCAGATTTTACACTATAATTGTTGTCTTTTTCAAGTATTTCACTGAGGGGTTTCCGGGAGATTGGGGTACCACCTTTTCCTAATAGTGACTGAAACAGTGAACATGACAGGCTAAGATGTAGCACACCATAGTCAAACTTAATTCCCCAACAACAAAATGGAGGCTAGTAAAAATTGGAAAACCACTAGCTACACTGTCTGGTGAGCAAAATAGTTAACAACAAGCGCCGGGTAGAATACAGCGAAGATGACGAGGGGTAAGTGGTTGTACCCTGAAGGGTGTTTTTTCAGAACAGAAACGGTTGCTGGTCTCCACACTCTTATTTTCTATCACTGTCTGTGGGGTACAAAAACAACATGGGTGTTGCCATCAGGCGACACATTCACACTCCTACTATTCTATCTCATGTTAGGGCCCTATAGGCCCTTTTATGCAGTCTCTGATGGGCTTAAGTGGTTACAGCTGTGCCCCATCAGAAGCTTACAGCCCAGCTGCGTTCAATGGCACCTTCACTCTGCAACTGTTCCTTCTTTGTTTTGACATTGCTGTCCGTGGTCCTTCTTCTCCCAGCCTGCTGTTTTTGTGCTGTTCGGAACTGCTAGTCGTATTAGGGCATTGGTGAGAAGCTGATTCATGAGGAGGAACAGCTTTCCCACAGTGTTTCTAAAACATACAATTTCCTCCATCCCGTTTGCATGTACAGTGGATATGAAAAGTCTCCACATGCCAGGTTTTTGTGATGTAAAAAATGAGACCAAGATAAATCAAGTGAGACATTTCAACGTGAACATTTCAATTAAAAAACAAACGTACATTTTTTGGGGGAAAAATTACAAATTAATAACTCACAATAAGTTCAAGTTCAAAAGGTTTATTTGTCATATGCAATAACAACTTTACTGGTATCTTCAATTATCTGGTTGCATAAATGTGCACACCCTGAAATTATTTGCATTTCATTGCATTCTGTTTTTATTCACATTTTATGCAGTGTCCCAAATTATTTTGGAAACAGTTAAATGGTTAAAATATATTTTGTGTACAGATCAAAAGCCCAAGGAAATATACAAACCAAAGTACATGACCCTAACAATGACTGGGTTATAAAATGTCAAAAGAAATACATTTCAACTTCATATTGGACCAATAGGTTTTGTGTCATTAGTTTTACATAACTGGTGCATCTCTCTGCAAGTTTTTTTTAATTTATTTCAGTTTGGAAAATTTTATGTCAGAAAATAGGTAATGTTGAAACATCTGGCTACTTGATACATCTGGCATACCTGTGCCCAAATGACACAAACCTACATAAAGCTATCTCAGCCCTGTCTCAGTGTTTCATAAATGTTAATCAGATTCTCTAGCTGCTAAGCTTTTTAATAAGGAGATCATCTAGGAATTACAAACAACAGACCTAAACAACAAACACATTTATAAGGTAGCCAAACCAGATTTATATTTGAAGGATTTAGGTCTAAGGTTTGTAATGAATGGACTGCATCAAATGGTATTGGGAAGTTCATGAAAACGTTAAGGAAGATCAAGTAATCAGTTGGGATTTTGCCACAGTCCTATTTACTGAGTCGTGTTTATTTTGTCATAGAGGCAAACAGACAACACATACAGTGCTGCTTGAAAATATGTGAACCCTTGGATTTAGTGTTCACCATGACATTGTTATGTAATCAGGAGTTTTATATCTGACTTAACAGGTTTATAGTTGCTAATTTCATATGTTGGTTTAGTGAAAATCATGTGTGTAGTAGAATTTTATGAAAAAAAGAGAACCCAAATTGCATCAAGCCGACCAGTAAAATCAGGTGGTTAAATAATTGGGTTCCAAATTACTCAATCAAAGGAGGGATCTTTAGGAAAGAGTGTAGATGAACTCTGATCAATTGAGACAGGTAACCTGGTCAGTTTGGTGTTACCCATACAAATGAATGCAAAACACAACATGTCAAGAGGAAAGGAGATCTTAGCAGACATCAGGAAGTGGGTCATAATAGCATATCGGTCAAAGGAAGGTTATACTACCATTTTTTTTTTACATTGAAAAAGCACACTGAGGCAAATCATTTTAATGAGAAGCACTTAACATGGCAGCAACTCAGCTTAGAAGTAGACTCCCTTCCAAAGTGCCATAAGAACAATACTAAATCAGGTAAATGCCAACCTAAACATAGCATCTGGGGATTTGCAGACTTCTCTTGCTGCATCTCAAGTTACAGTGTATGTTTCAACAGTAAGAAGGAAACTGAATCAAAATGGCTTTGGTGGAATGGTGGCTAGGAATTTAGCGTCTGCTGTCAGAAAATAACCCAACTAAATGACTTAACTTTGCCAGAGACCATCTGGATAAACAGGTTTCTGGAAGACCATTCTCTAAGGAGATTAGTCAAAATTTACTTTTTTGGTCATAATGAAAACTGCTATGTTTATCAGAAAAGGAAATCTGCCTAACATCAAAAGTAACAGTCAAGCATGATGGTCAAGATCTGGGGCTGCTGTTCCGCCTCTGAACCAGATTGGATGCCCATCAACAAGGGAAAAATGAATTCTGAGGAATTGCAAGGGATTCTTCAAGATGAAGTTGGGCCAAAAATGGGTCTTCTGACAAAACCATGACCCAAAGCATTCATGCATATTCACCAAAAATTGGCTTAGGCCAAAGAATATTTGTGTTTTGGGATGGCCAAATGAAAATCCTGGCCTTAATCCAATCAAGATGATTTGGCAGGACCTGTAGCGAGCATTACATGACAGATACCCCTCAGACCACACTCTATTGGCTGTGTTCTGTAAGGAACGTCAGAAATCACTCAACGAATGTCAAGACTGATTGATGGCTATAGAAGACTTTCTTCACATGAAGAGGCCACAAGCTATTGAATGAAGGGATTTACATATTTTTTTTTATTGAATCTTTGTTTTTGTCCAAAAAAAACTATGAATATGTCAAATGTTTTTGTTTTTTGCCATTTTATTTAGAATGTCTTCATTATTAATTTGGGTTTGGATTGTTATTTGTTTTTTATATTTTATGCAAAAATAATGACTACAGAAAGAATATTCTGACCGCTAAATGGCATATATAGTTGTGAATATATGCGTAACTCCAGTTCTATGAACGTAGCATCAATGCAATCAATGTGAGTTTTTCATGTGCGATATGCTGCAGCCAAACAAGCTTTCCTCCATGGAATAACACCAGTCAGCAGAAAAGATTTTGAAAAACCCTGTATAAGAAACTGTAATTTTCACTTTGATGCTAATGACACAATAATGTACATGGCTGCTTGATCTCATGCACAAGCATTTATGCACTTGCAGTCAATTTCTTCAATATTGCCTTATAGATCTTAGGCTTTTGCCAAACAAAAGAAAGCATATGTTTTTCTCTTTACAAATACCTTGGAATTTGGTTGGATGATAATCTCTCTTTTAAAACCCACATTAAGAATGTGGTTAGAAAATGGATGATTAAGGGCTTATTCAGAGATATTCAAAAAAAGTCTGTTCAGCATGTTTCACTGATATTGCTCTGTTTTATCCGCCAGCTAATTTGGAAAAAACTAATGTTACAAACCAAGCAAATCTAGACAGCTATCTCACCTTTGGTTATAACCCCTGGCGTAGCGTGATGACGCTGGGTGTATACATATGTAAAGCGGTGTATACACATGTAAAGTAAATCATGCCATAAATTAACCTACTAGCTGATATCTGACTGCGATAACAGCATTAAAACAAATTATAATTCAATGAAAAATGAAAATGAAAATGTATGACAGAGGCCAAGCACGGGCCTCCCACCCACCACGGGTCCGGGTTCCACCGCACCTCCTTCCCCTGATAGTTACGCCAGAGGTGGAAGCATTTATTTTCAGGAAATGCAGACCATAACAATCATAGAGGCTGTTTATGTTGACATTCATAATGAAAATCTCCCGGAGGGATAGAAAGAAATGGTCTGGAAGACTTGGAAGTCGTTCCATCAAACCAAGGAATGAGGAAGGTATTGAGGAAGGTTACACACCACGTGAGGCAGGGACTCAAATCATTTGGTGTGTATGTGTGGTGGTGAGTGGACTCAACCATTCCCCAAAGAAACTGGGTCAGAGCAGTTTAAATTGTGAGGGAGACTCTCACGTCATTCAACCTCCAAGAAAACACTTGGCCGGCTACAGAAATCCAGCTTACAACAAAATGACATTACCTGGAATCTACAGATAGTGCTATGGAAACCATTGAACTCAACACACCCTGAGCAGGTTTCATGTTATCGTGTAAAACTATTGTTGTAGAAAGTGAATGCTATTGCGTTGAGAAGGAAGTCAGTTTTTTTATTACAGATTGTATGAAGATCAAATTAATTTAAGGCACATGTCTTTAATATTCATGTGCATTGGGAGACAATACGAAATTGCAATGAACAATATCCAGGGGAAGCAACAAACTGGTAGGTCAAGTCAGTTCATGGCACAGGCAGTGTAGTGGAGGGCTACCAACAGGGTCAGACAGAGCCAGGGGACAGAACATTCTCTATTGGGACGCATTCACATAGTTAGTGCTTTTCACTAGGGCCCAAAGCAGTTTACATTGTAAAAAGGGAACTCACACAACTCCTCAGAAAACCCCTGGAGCAGCCCCAGAAAGCTTGATTATGGGTGAGTTGAGACCTTGTATTAAAACAGGGGGGAATGGTCGTGTAAACATCCATGATGCATTGGATATCAGATCCTTGTGTTCTATACTATTATTCCAAAGGAGTTAATGAAGTGTAAAATTGTATCAATGTTGTTTATTGGCTGTGTTTACACAGACAATCCAATACATCCTTTGCCCAACTATTAGCGAAATAGCTGCTATGATTGGTCAAATGACCAATAACCAAAATAAAGATTTGGGCTCCCTGTGAATATAGCCTAGGGAGCAGAGTTAATTCTCACATCTTGTGTAACCTGGAAAAGGATGACGAGGGGAGAGGGTTTTTCCTGCAGACGAAAGCAGGGAGGGCTGGAAGGAATGGTGTTGCGACATGAACACCAGAGGAAATAGCATTGAAAAGTAGTGACCTACAATAAGTGACGCAGTGTGACAGCAACGCTGGGCACCATGCCAGGATCATGGTCCAGCAGGACAGAACAATGATAGTGTTGTGAAATCAATTAGTAGGTCTGTGCGTGACTTAGCAAATTCTCCAGCAGCTGTGCCTGGCAAGCAGATATTACAACTCATAATTACCCATCAGACTGTGCTTCATCGTTAGCAGCTGCTCACAGACATAACTAAAATTAACCATGCTGTGTAATCACATGGAGTAGTGGCCAATCACACATTCTAATTGGCCAAGAAGCTTTGGAAGCTTCGTTCACAGATCAAACAAATTTTTAGGGATACACTTGTCTGACATCTTGGGTGGTCTTTTTTAAAGATTCATTTTCTTTAAAAGCACTGCTGTTAAGCCCAAATGGGTCGCCAAAAATGGTGTAATATGTCATGCATCGGCCAACGTGCCCCATGTCACCCAAACCAATCACATTGAAACCTGAAAGTTTGTGGGAAATTGAGGTGTAATAGTGAGTCCACTTATAGACTGTGCACATGTAAACAACATCTTCCATATCCAGCCAAATATGGGAGGTTGGAAAGATTTATTTGCTGTCCCAGGCATCATCTTTACGAGTGAATGAATGAGGCATGAACATTGTTCCACTGTGCTTTTCCTACTGTCGTATTTCAGCTGAAGTATTTTAAAAAGACCTCATTAATGGGAAATTGTTTTGCCCAAATGGCAGACAGTGACGACATACAAACAAAAGTGAACTTGGAGTCTTATTAAATTAACCACACTCTTTTGCGGTGTTCCCAGTTGTTAATGCACAGTCACTGAAAGCAGAGTCACTGAAATCTACAAATTAACATCCCAGAACCATAAACAATTTTGGCATAACCAAGCACACATTCTTGATAGCCAGACTCATTTTGGGATTTAAAACAAACAAAAGAATAAAATATTCAGTCTGTGAATTTTGAATATAAAAAATGTCATTTTGGGCTGGATATCATCGACAAAAATGGTCCATAAAGTCAAAGGTTAAAAATAAAATATACAATTTGGTCTAATATAATTACAATAACAAAATAGAAAATAATTGATTGCTTAAGTATACACACCATTTAGTCAATATTTGGTAATGACACATTTGGCAGAAACTACAGCCATAGGTCTATTTGGATAAATTTCTCCTAGCTTCACACATCTGGACAAATTGTTTTTGTTCAATCTTTTTAGCAGAATAACTCAAGCTCTGTCAAGTTGGATGGCTATCAGGGGATGAAATAAATATTTTTGTCCTCCAGGCTGGTGGACACTTTACCAGGCACTTGTGTTCTTTATCAGCCAAAATATGTTTTCCAAAACAATTGCTGCATGAATGAAAGAAAAGGCACGAGTGTGCAAGGCATTTTTGTCATAAAAAACATTTTAATAATGAAAATCAAATGTTAGCATTCTGTTTGCTCTGCCACCCTGGACACCTTTTGGAATGTTTGATAAGTTCTGTGCATGTGCTACACAGAAACCTGTCCCTGATACTCCTCAACTCATTATAAAACAATTAATTTGAATTAAAACTTTTATACTACTACTGCTAACAAATTTGTATTTCCTAATTTTCAAAGCTCTACCTGTGACTTGGCAGGAATACAACCAATAATGATCATTATACTCATTGTAGCAGTTAATGGCAAAACACTAAGAAACATCCTTTAGTTTTCATATAACTTGACACACACTGTACTCTTTCTCCCTCATGTAATCTTTATCATACACACCACATTCTTTCTTACAAATATAGCCCTTTCTCTCTGTTTCTATGTCATTGGCTCACACACACACACACACACACACACACACACACACACACACACACACACACACACACACTCAGCTACCTTAGACTAGCTTGACATGTACTTCCTGGGAAATGGTTTTTGTAGCTACACAGAGGGTGTGCATGGATGTACTGGACTGCCTTTTCTACCTGTATTTTTTCCTCTTATGCGTGAGTAAATACACCTCTGCAATCAGCTCCTACATTGCAATGTAACAACAGGACGTGTGTAAGAATTTGTGGCATCAGATGCATGACTTGACTACAGACACGTGGTTGAGCTGGGCTATTTCTCTTCAGGCAATTAAAGGATGTTGAACTATGGAATATTAAACATATATGTGTACTGGTCTCAAATCTGTAGTTACATTTTGTAAGCTTGTACAGTTAGGTACTTGATGGCCAAACTAAGCTTCATTAGCATTATTTTAGTAGCAGGATATTATGCTGGCAGCACTCAGATTTTCTTTATCACAATATATGCCATCATTGAAATTTCAATACGGATAACTATCAATACAGGTGACGATAACTGACTTTTTCGTCAAGTAAAAAGACAAGAGAATCATGGAAACCTCTACTCTTTTACTGCCCAGTAAAGGGTTTTATGTAGCCTATATTACCCCAAAACTCATGCAAGGATGCATACTTCGAAAATCCACCAGAAAAAGTCACATTATAAACAGTTCTACTTCATGCTTACTATAACATACCTACTGATGTTTAATTTTTGTTAACTTTTAGTGCTTCATGAAAAAGTCCCTAGTTCTCCCTGCATCGGTGTGCTGCCTCCTATTTCACTGTTATAGAGTGCCAAGGATGCTAATGGAATTGGAGATATTTTACTTGATGAATGAACATAGATCAATTTCTGTTTTCATTCAGAACACAGAAGTGCCAATAATCAGGACAGATATTTTTGAAAAAAAACATGAATTTTTTTATTCAGAAGTTGTTTAAACTATTTTGCTTCAATTAAAAGGTAGATTAATTTCATTTATCAAACCTAAACATTTCATTGCCTCTATTGCAAGATTTTACAAAGGGTGCCAAAAAGATTGCACAGCTTATTTTGATACTTTTCTATAGCTGTGTCAGCTGCCCTTTTTTATTTTTCCTTGCTGTCCTTAAGGTTTATATAAGATAGAACCCTCACCTCAAACTGTAATTACAACCTTAAGTCCCAAGGTAACTTTTACTCTAAACCTAACCCCTAAGCCAAAAATAGCAATTTTGTCCCAACAAGGTCGAATTGTCCTTGTTTAATATCATTGTGTGGATTATTTTGGTCCTTACAAGTATAGAAAACTATGGACACACACAAAAATCTACACATACTTGAACATACACACATGCACACTTGACCAATTGTTGAAACATATTTTTTTCAAGGTATTGCCATGATTCCTAGAAACTTGTGTTTTGTGGAAAGATTTAAAGTTAACAAGAATGTTCCAGTTGATTAGACAGCGTATGTCTGCCAACAGTGAACCTGGCAAACACACTGGAAAATTAACTGCTACAAACACACATACCTTGTCTTGTGTGCCATGTAAAGACAATGTATACTTTGTCTGATAAGAGCATACCCTTCATACTCTGAATGTCACCAATAATTTGAGACATTCAATACACAAGTTTAAAGAAATTCTGCTTAGTCTACTGCAAAATTGAGTTACCAGAAGTGTTGTATTGAGTTACCAGAAGGAAAATGCATGGCTCTATAAAAAGTATATGTCCACACGAGACAAGAGCAATTGGCCTACACAAAGTTACATCTTTGATAACGGGGAGAACCATAAACTCATTACCACAAATTGTGTTTCTCTTTATGACCCTCTGAAATTAATCAGCCACACTGAACTTTTAAAAAGACGAGAGAGAACGAGAGACAGACAGACAGACAGACAAACAGACAGACGTGGGGATGACCAAATATGAACTATGTTGTCTGGCCAAATAGTTAACCTTGTGGTTGTCTGAGCACTGCAGGTTAGATACACACCGTGGTAATCTTATATAATTTTCTGCAATAGCTCTGATGGAGTTACAGAGTTCAGATCTGCCTCTGACTCATCAAGTCTGCTGAAGATAAGTTTGTGTGTATATGTGTGTGTGTGTCTGTGCGCATGTTTATGTGATTCTATACATTCAGAGAATAGGGATATTTCTGACCTAGTTCTTCCTGAATTTATATTGAGTAGGATACTTCCAAACTCTAAATGATATGAACCCTTTGCCCTTTTACAAGCTTTTCCATTGGCTACATATGCCATATGACAATCACACCATACCTACATGTAATTGGACATGCTTTAGGAGAAACAACAATGGAAATCATTGATATGTTTAAAAAATAAAAGAGTAAATGAGTTGATCAGATGATGGTCATTGGACTATATGAGAATGTCAAGCTAAATAAGGAGTTGAGTCGGTCATCACACACACACTTGCACAAACACACACACTCGTATACACAGCATATTGTCAACAAAACGGGTCAGTCAGAATTGAACTCAGTAACTCAGACAGAGTTATTGCAAGGAATTATATAAGGTTACAGTCATTTCAAGTCCACCCCAAAAGCACACATACAAATCTCTGTCTGGCCTCGGTTCTGCTTCAGACTATGTTTAGTGCAGCTGGCCCTAAGAAATACAGAAAAATTTAACTCATTCAGACCACACAAAATAAGAAAAAGCTCCCTCTATTCAAAGTATCTGTAAATGCTACAGGTCTCTAGAGTAGCATGAGACCAATTCTAAACAATCTATGTTGGAGAAGAATGATCTTGTCTGAAAGGGTATGGCCACTTCTGATGTGCCACTTTCTTAATTATCTGAAGGGTTACTGTAAAGGTACAGTATATGTGAAAGAGGTACTAGAGAATGACTGATATATGGGATTGCTGAAAGTGATGAAAATGTTATTCCAAATATTAATTTTGTTGTATTTACTAATAATATGCAGGCTAATAGTATGCCAGCCACTAGGTAAGTAAATAGCTATCTATGTGACCAGAGAGCAAATATTAGATATTATAAGTAACCTCTTTATTTTAATGAGAATAGCAAATTAAATAAATGCCATTTGATTTCCGATATATACCAACAGATGCAGGTGTATACAGTACTTACATTTACTGTTGATAGTTGAAAAAGAAGATTGACATGATGCAATGCGGAAAAACCTGAAGAGAAAAGGTTTTAAAATGCTTTGAATTTCTTTCCCTCTGAAAGATCCAAAAGCAGAATGGTTTTGACATAAAATCTCCTAGTACTTGATAGTGTCCATGTATCGCAATGTTACGGCTGATCAGTGTATGTTTAAGTAGCAAAAACGTACTTTTGTACTGAAAACATCTGTGAACTAGTAAATAAAGCTAGCAAATTGTTGGGTTTAAAATACTGTGGGCTGGTTTTTGTCTGCAAAGTGCTCTGAACAAAGGCTGTTTGTTATTCGATCATTATAAGTCATGGAAATTCTTCTTTTTAGTCAGGGAAAAAGTCAGGGAATTTGACAATTGAACACTGATTTCATTCTTAACATTTTCCCACCAATATTTAACTGCCACATCATCATCATCTCTGTATTCACTTTGAGTTGCTAGAGAAGGCTATTTGAAAAACAACCATCACAACCAAAATAGAACGAGGCAGTGTGTAGTATATGTCAATACATACAGAAATTTACTGTTTTTATATTTGTCAGATTGAAATATGTAATTGACATATATGATCAGATATATATATATATATATATATATATATATATATATATATATATATATATAAATACATATATATATATATATATATAAAAATATATTTTATGTCTTTTAATTCTTATGGCCATATATTAGATTTACGTATGGGAAACCTCGACCACCAGCACTGTGTGTTTGCGTGGGTGCTTTTGTGGGTGTGTCCGATCTCACTGGGTTGGACAAAATGTTCTGGGCATATGAGATGTTTGCACAACTTAATCAGAGACAGAGAGATACAGTGATCCTAGCCTCATCGAAACTAGGCTTACCTAACTTTGAAACCCGGGAAGCCCGTGGTAGAATAATAACTAATGAGGAGCACTTTGCAGTAGTGACAAAAAGGAATATGTGAAAACAATGTGTTGTTATGTTTATGAAACAGAATTTTTGAAGTTTGTTGTTGTTGATTCAAACTCTACAAATACCTGGTCTGAAAACAGTCATGATGATTTGATGACGAAAGAAAGACACAGTGTTTTGTTTCATTTAAAATCCAGTAAAAATCTTTCCAGTGTTTTTATTTAGACATCCAGATCGGGGAAGAAAATATTAGGAACGTTTGCAAACTACAGAAACACCAACAAATCAATACTGTAATCAGGCTTAAGGGGATATAAAATATGTTTTTGGTTATTACAATGATTACTATTATTTAGGATGTTTTTAATGAGTTCTTTGTATGTGTACCGGGTACTGTGGGTTCTAAGCAGAGCTTAACCTTAACTGCTTATCTAGGTTAAGATATCCCCAAATCCTACCCCAATCGTAACCATGACTTAGAAGGAAAATACTGTGGCTCTCTCAAGTATCCACCACCCTTGGATTTTTCCACATTTGAGTGTTACAACAAGAAATAAAAATGTATTTCATTAAGAATTTTTTCCACTGATCAACACACAAAAGTCTATTAAATTCAAAGGGAAAAATAGAATTGGTACTGAATTCATTACAAATACAAAACAGAAAATATTTTGATTGAATAAGTATTGAATACGTGCCCTTCTTGCACTGATATTACATTTTTGAGGACGGTTGTTCTAGACAGTTTCATGGTTGTGCCAAATTATCTCTATATTTTTCTGCATAAGCGGAGCCGGCGAAGAAGAGTGAATGTCTCTTACTGACTGAGTGAGTCAGTGACTGACTGACTGAGTACCCCTTGTTAAATAGCGTAGTGGTTAAATACCATGTTCAGATCTCCTCACAGGCAAAGCGAAGTACACATTATTAATTATTCTGTATGGGCGAAAACTTTGCTGGCTAAAACCGTCAGGATCTACATTATGGTATGTCTGAAATAAGACAGTTTATGGTTATAATCCGGATGTATGCATCCATGCATGTGTTTTGGGTCAGGATAGACAAACACATTTGCTGGCTACAACATACAGTAGTTACGTTACAGTAAGCCGTAACTAAAACTGTATACAGTTATATTCTGACTTTTTCTGGCATGGAAAAGTTCTTCAGTCTCGCTAGTAATTGCTCAAGTCTAATGAATATTCCTAGGAAGATAGTAGAGACTAGTAAGCCTATTACTGGTTAATAAGCTGTTAAAACAGCCAGTGACAAAAGCCATACAGTTTTTAGACGCAATTTATGGTGGAGGTAAACTTGATAAGAAACGTTAATCAGCTTAACACAGTGGTCAATGGTGTCTAGTGACTGCTGAAATGTGTAATCCGTGGCGCAGTGGTTAAAGACAGTGTCTCTCATGCGAAAGACCTAAGTTTGAATCTATTGAGAGCAACAGCATTTATACATTTTATCTGTGGGCCACTAAGTTATACAGTATTTCGACTATTTCTGGTAGATTCTACGATTCTCTCGTCTTTTCACTTTATGAAAAATGTTGTTATTGTCACCTTTATTGATAGTAATTGTAGCAATGTCATTCATGAATGAAAAAAAAAAGTATGTTATTATGCCATGAAAAAAAAAAAATGTTCTTATGCCATGAAATAGCTTTGATTCGCTAGCAATTGCTCAATTCTTGACTATTCCAGTAAGTTAGTAGATACTGATAAAGCTTATTACTGGCTAATACTCAGTTAAAATGTCCAGTGGCAAAAGCCATGCAGTTTATAGACTTTATTTGTGGTGGAGAAAAACTTAATAAGAAATATAATTCATGAATGGCCAGTGGCAAAAGAGGATTTGTTTAGGGTAGACACAAGAGGCTATACTGACACCCATCAAATGCACAGCTTTGTGGTGTAGTGGTAATGACAAAGTCTTCCGTGAGGGTGACCTGGGTTTGAATATTGAGAGGGCAACACTTTCTATTGTGGGCCAGCTGAATTAGGCTTGCCTTTTTTCTTGTTTTTAATAATGGATGTGTTTGTCTTCTGGGGGATATTCGTGCCTTGGAAATGTTTGTATAACCTACACCTGACTGGTGCTTCTGAAGAACCTTATTCTGGATTTTCCTATCATTATTTAACTTTATTTATACAGAGAAATCAGCTGAGGTGAAAGTCTCTTTTACAGCTGATGCATGTATTACAACAATAAAAACACATACCTCATGAAAATAAAACAGACAACACCATTCAAAAGTGTATAGTCACTTAGAAATGTCATTGTTTTTTAAAGAAAAAAAATGTTGTCTATTAAAATAACATCAAATCAGAAATACAGTGTAGACACTGGTAATGTTGTAAATGACTAGCTGGAAATGGTTGATTTTCAGTGGAAAATCTACAAAGGCAAACACGGGCCCATTATCAGCAATCATCAGCTCTGTGTTCCAATGGCACATTGTGTTTGCTAATCCAAGTTTATCATTTTAAAAGAATGGTAATTAGAAAACCCTTTTGGAATTGTGTTAGTATCGCTGGAAACTATTATGCTGATGAAAGTAATAAAACTGGCCTTCTTTAGTCTTGTTCAGTATCTTCAGTGTTGTGGGTTCGCTTACAGGCTCAAAATGGACAGAAACAAATAACTTTCTTATGAAACTTGTTAGTTTAGAATTGTTCTGAGAAGTGAAGGCTATTCCATGTGAGAAATTGCCAAGAAACTGAAGCTCACATACAACGATATGTAGTACTCCCTTCACAGAACAACGCATCTAGCTGGATCTAGCTGAAAATCTGTAAATACTACCGCCCCATTTTAAAAAGCGGATCTTCAAAAGAAGGAAGACAATTTCACATGAAAGTAAGGTTGCCGTCAGGTAGTACTCTTTAAAGAGCCAGAGAAAAATTTGTTAACCTGGCTATCTTGCAATGTCATGGGATATGTTGTTGTTGAGTCTAATGGCTCTATTAAACAAGGGCAACCATATCAACCAACCATGCTAGCATCGACAAACATAATAATTGCTGAAAAACATGAAACAAAAACATCATAAAACAAACGCAATCGACCTATGATGTCATTTGGTTAATTGAACATTAATTGAAAATGTCTACCCATTTGGTGCGTAATTGAAAATACCTCCTATTACTTATAATTAACTAGGGCAATACTGAAAAACATCACATACTGACAAACACCACAGTCTAACAGTGGATTTCCATTTAAGATAACTTTCAGGATACAAAGAAAACTTGGCTAAAACACAGATAACGTTTAATAGAAATAGTCTCATGAGCATTTTAAATGTTTATCCCTGGTAAACCTATTTAGATAAATTAAATGCGCCGCTTAGTATATCTGTAATTTAAAATGACTTAGCAAGATGGAAATAACACTTATTTGGGAAAATGTGTTTTTGCGTTAGTGACTATAATTAAAATAACAATGGCTTCATATTCCAATATATTTCTTAAATGAAATAAACATTCAAAGCTTATTTCAGAATTTGTAAAAATGTATCGCAGCTAAAGTTCAATTCAACCTTTTGTATTAAAGGCAACATACACTATTTGTATGCTAACAAACAAAGCAGGAGGTCTGGGTCTATCCAAAATCTTACTAAGGGACCACTCAGTTATGAACATCCAGATAAAAGGTAGTGCAGTCATTGCAAACCTGAATAAACATGAAAGACCTATTTGTATCCCCCTGTGACCTAGATTATTTAGTTTATTTTGAGGCTAAAAAGGGAAAGTTACTATAATTAACCCTATAATCCTAAACTCCTTAGTGATGTGGGATGTAGTTCATACATTCCTGAAATGGGGTCACCCGTATACCCTATTACAGCTTTATCTGGAAGAAACCATTGCTAAGCTATTTCATGATACGACATGTATTTATTAATATTTTGGTGAGTGAGGCATCAGAAACATTCAGAATCTATTTGACATGTATTCAAAAATGACAAGGTACCGAACAGTACATTTGTTTTCCTAGTTCTGCAATCATTCCATCATGCCCCTTTCTATCTGAGTATAATCCTTTTCCCTTCCCCCCTCTTTCTGTCTGTCTTCCATTATTGTTTTTGTCTAAACTTGTGTGGCCCAGTTGAATCTTCTTTACACCAACAGAAGGCAACTGACAGCCAAACAGATACTATTAAATAAAAAATGAAAAAATAACTATGCTTGAACATGCTGAACATGCTTCATCAAGAGACAAAACACTACAATAGAGAAACTGATATATCATTATTTTTTAAGGCTGAAACTGGAATATTTTATATTTATATTAATAAACCAACATGTTCTAATCGATTAATCTATTAAAACTGTAATCTGCCTAGTAGCCATTTGGTTTTTCGTGATTCATGATAATCATGCAACATCTTAGGTTGTTCTAGAATGCATTATCTGTAGCTAAGTGTTTGTTCTGTGACCTTACTATTTGGTAAGTTAACAAAAACAAAAAAACACTTTCCTATGGAGTTATCAGACAAAACTATCACTTGTGATTAGGGTGAAGTGTGTGAAATTAAGTGTGTTTGCATACAGTCATAATTAAAAGAATAGTTCAAAAATGGAGGGCAGCAATTTGATAATCATTTGGCAGTCTCATTTAACGTCATGGACACTCCTCCCCTCTCATCGTCTCTCTGTCATCTCAGTCCCTCACTTCACACCCTGCATGAAAAAAGGTTGAGGGAGGTCTCGATGTGATCATTATCAGATTTTTCAACATCAAAAGGAATATGTATTGGTCCTCCTTGGGACATGGAAAGCACTTTGGAACAGAGTGTGTGGCCTGTGAGGTCCATCGGTGCAGGAAGAAACAAGTGACTGTTACAATCCCCCTTCTGTCTCGGCCATGGGAATCGAACGATGACAGCCGTTGCCAATTCTTCGCTCTGACCATGAATCACCCACTTGTTCTGTCTTTGTTTTGTTTGGATGTTGTAATGAGAGTTGGGTGGAGGGGGGGCGTCTTGTGAAGATGGCAGTCCAAGGGCACTGAAACAGACTGCTCAGAACTCAGTTACAGAAATATTCTTAGAGAAGTTATTGTAACGTAATTTGTTACAGGCATTGGTCGTTTCACTGTTATTGTATATTGGCCTTAGTCAGTTCATCAAGGGAGGAGCAGTGTGCAGGCCTTTGACAATGTTCATTCTCCTTTAAGGGATCACACCAGAGATGAAGAAGGGGAAATGAGTCATGGTCTGCACATAGACACTGGATCAGATTTTATACCAGAAATGAAGGCTGCCTTAATCCCTGTAATAATATATTAATTGACACCACAACTTGTTCTCTTAAGACCTTTCTACACTCTGCGAGATAGATACAGTAGCTAAAGAAAAAAGTGACAATATTATGTAATTTACTGAAGTTTTTGGTTTAAGTCGAGGGATATCAGCATGCAGCAACTTGGCCAGACCCTGCTAATTATCCAGACGTCCTATAAAATACATTTGGCTTTGCAGTAATAATAACAGAAGAATCCATGTCATGTTCTTCTCTATCTCAATCACCCTCAGTTATGAAGCCAGGGATAAATGTAACTCATGTTAAAGTATTTAAACCCTAACCCTCAGTTATGAAGCCAGGTGTAAATATAGCCAGTGTTAAAGTATATAAACCCTAACCCTCAGCTATGAAGCCAGATGTAAATGTGATCCTTGTTAAATTATATTTTCCAAACTGACATAACAGACTTTTGATACTTTAGAGATACAATGGGGAGAACAAGTATTTGATACACTGCTGATTTAGCAGGTTTTACTACTTACAAAGCATGTAGAGGTCTGTAATTTAGACTTTTTGGAGAAAAATGAGCTGAAAGTCTCTTTTAGGTGAACGGAGCCACGAGAGGCGTCTCACTGAAAATGTACTTTCCTTATTTTTACATAAGAAAGAATGAAGGGGTGTAATGTGTCAAAAAACTCATCAAGCGTCTGGTAGAATAATCTACAGCTCTAACTCACCACTCAGTACATTGTTTAAATGGGTCTGTTGATAAGCAGTCTTTATATCTACACACAAGCCTAGGCTACTTTATACTTCAAACCTTTTTTATCGTTTTGTTGACCAACAATGAGAATTATTGTCTTGAGCTTTGTTCTCTTATTACATAGGTATATAGGTGTTTAATAAAGGCATATATGCATTTATGGCCTGGCAATGACTTGGAACTAAATTATCTTGCCTGTGGATAGCAAACTGAACTTATTTACGGTTTCAATCCTGCTTTGCTATCTATTGAGTAAAACTAGAATGTGCATATCGCGCCAAACGTATTGCGAATATAAATGGCTGCATGCCTGGTACCACAGTGACTCAAACCGTTATTACTGCCTTGCATTTGTAGTGGGCACAGCAAGGCAGTGTGATCATTCTTTAGAGGGATACAGATACCCTCTTAAGTCAAGGGCACAATGTATTGCCAGACACTGTTTCTTCACTGTAGAGAACAGTCTCTCATATTAAGAGTTTCCTGCTGGTACATGTTTACTGTTCTTCCTCTCCCCTTGTTGCAGAACTGCTCTGGTAGTCATGGGAAAAACTGCTCCTGACTACCTCAGCTGTATTAACTTGAGGTTTGATGACACCTCCCTCTAGGTATGATAGCCAGGCTTGGTCAGGACCGACATGCTATGCAAATGGGTTGAAACACATCTGTGTTCCTACACATACTCCTCTCATTCTGGGCTGTTGACTCTAAGTTCATCAATATAGGCTGTAGCATGGTCGTCAGTCCCCTCCAGCACCTGGTCATCGAGGAAGGGAACTGTTACAAAAGCTTTGTGAAAGTCAAATAGCACGACAGTCAATGAAAACACCACCCAGCACTCTAAAAGCAGCCAGTTCTTGGTCCTCAAGAGGCTAGCTAGGGGACCTGCGGACATCTTTTAAAATGTCTGGGGCGAAAATCTGATATCAAGTTTGGAGGGGAAAGTCCCATAACATTTTCTCAAGAGCAATATTTGAGGGGGACACCAAAAGTAGTGCTGCAATACGTTTTTTAGATGGCACCACAGGATTGCTTGCTACTGCAGCTCTGCAAATCAAATTACCGTGTGCAAACACTACCAAAATAAAATAAACTGACTGGATTAACCCAACCTTGGCTATGTGCATTGAGTGCCTTTCAGAAGGTAGACACCAACCCTGTCACCTTGCCAGCTAAGGAATACTACATACACAGCAATGCAAGCTTCTCTCATTGACACAAACCAGCTGCAAAAGCTGGTTGCTGTTACTGTAGCTGGCTAGCAAACATCAGCTAACCGCTAGCTAACCTAGGGAAAATGAAGGCTGGCGATGGTTAGAATAATTTAATTGTATTGTGTGGTAGAAGAAAAGAAATGTCTAACATATCCTTTGTTTGAGCGACTTACTGAAAGACAACAACCAACTGACTGTCAGATTCCCACACATTCATCATACCTGCACGATTTGTCACTGCTGAGTTCTGGGGGCAGGGGATCAAACTACTGTTAGGCAAAGGGCGGGGTTGTCACCATTATTTAAAACTTAAACCTGCTATTAAGTGTCTATATTTAGCACAGTGCTTTCATTGTGTCGTATTACTCTTATTGAAATTGCGTAGTTATGTTCACATTTATATATTGGGGGGACACATCCTAGTTTTCCCCAGGATGGGGGGTCATGTCCCCCTGTCCCCCTGGGATTTCCGCCTATGCACATATTCAAAGTACTTATGGTATTTTTCCTTCCTTTTGTTTAGGTATTAAAACTTGTAATCCAATCCATACAGCAATCTGTACAGAAATGCAAATGTACATCTTTTTTTGGCACTACCATGCTACACATTGTGAAGAGACAATTGTTCCCATCTCTGACATTGTCTTTGTTTCCAGCCTGAAGGCGGGTATACATTTGGCTCATATCCAAAAGCAGGGTATTGGGACTGGTGAGGATAGTCGGATGTTGTCCTGGGCGTGTTCAGTGCAACCTGGTTCCTCACAAAAACAGGTCCACAGGTATACAGCTCGGTAGTCATATTGTGACACAATAGAATCCTAGGGAAACAACAACCAGAATACAAGTACACTTTAAGTAGGACAGGCACGATAGAAAGACAGCATTCACAAGCAATGACATTTAAATATAATAAGCCAATAGGCCCCAATCATAATAATACAAAGCCTATTTACAAATGGAAATAGACTACTATTACTTTCTACTGCAATTTATTTTATTGGTATAAACACTTTTTGTACCAACCTGACTAAGCAGATGTAAAATTCAATTAAATACACAGTACTTATAGAAAGTGTATACTGTCTTTAACTGTCTTAAACTTGAATTTATTTTTTTCACTGCCTAAGTTTTATGCCGTGTAATTCAGATTTCCCCTTATCGACACGTCATACGCTACTCTTTCACGGGGATAGTTGAATTATTGCTTAACTCAAATATATTTCAGAAATACAAAACAGAAAGTTACGCCCTCCCCCCAGTACTTCATACAGACACTTGTCAGCGTGACTTAACAGCAGTAAAATATTTTCATTTGTTTTTGGACTGACCTCCCATGGGAAACAAAACTACAACCTTGGCATTACAAGCAAAGTGCTCTTAAGTGAGCTACATTAAACCGTTCCACATCCTTCTTTACGTGTTGAATACTTTTTAGCAGCCTGCCTGAAACATTAGCTTACATAATCACAAAGTGGGAAAATGGATGTTGATGTGCCAGAGCATTGTGCAAGGGCTGTGTGCTTGAATAAATAATCCACCCTTGCCTCTAACTCATGTGAATTCCTGAATACCTACTTTTAAAACAAATATTTTTGACGTGTCAAGGTTTTCAAACCCCACTGGCAGAAACATATACCTCCATGACCCACATGTCCATGACTGCACAATAATTGTCCACTTCCTACTTAATGCCAAATTACAGCTCCTGTAACGCAAAGTACCATGACATTCTAATCTTGAATAAAAGCCCATCTACCTTCCGTTCTAGATTTAGGGACATCTGGATGAATAAGGGAGCTTGGAGGTTGGGGCCTAGGCTACTCAAGCAACAAGGGTTCTGTGACTATTTGACACTTTTCTTTTTACCAACAATAATGCAGAGACATTCCAGTCGCTGCTACGGGAAACACGTAAGGCTTATATGAGAGGCTTCATCACAGCGGTCCGGGGATCCAGAAATAACCTAAGTAGGGCAGAATCAGTGGAGCTGAAAAGACAAAGACATTTTACTAATGTGAATACTTGTCACCTGATTGGGGGAACACAAAAAATAATAGTTTTAAGATAAGAAAAACATTTAAAGTATGGGACCTCAAGTTGCGCACCTGTATAAGTTATTGCCTTTAGAGTTGCGGCATTCCGGCCAGGTGTTGAATCCTGTTTGCAGCATACTGCAAACTGTCTCAATGCTACACAGGTTGGATCAGAGGATGTCAGATAAGGCTGCCTTATCTTCTTGCACTCCATCTAGTCCTTGTAGTAGTTTAGGATTTTTTTTGCCTAAGAGATAACAGCAACTAATATGATAGATTGGAGGACATTCAAGAAATAATCATTACTGCATGTGCTTGTGAATCGGCAGGAAAACATTCAATTTTATTTCATCCATTGCACGTTGGTAGAACTTTTTGAAAGCATTAATAGTATTTCTGCTTAATTTTCGCAGAGGTTTATGAGTCACCTTATGTTATACTGTATGTGAGTCATAGGGTTTTATGTGTCCATTTTAATTCCTGTCAATCAAACTAAATGCTTAGTTCCACCATTGTTCAATTCCTGAAAAATAATTACCAGAAAGTCATCCTGGAAAAGAATGGTGGACTCACATCTTTGTTTCATGGAGTGACAATGCGCAGTTACAAGATAAATTCTATTGTTATGTGTAATTAAACATGGACTTCCACCAAGCTAATCTTCACAATACCTTAATTTAACAAGGCAGCTTTGAGGTTTTCTAAGTGAAAACTGAAGTAACATCCAAGCCAAAGCAAAACCATATACTGTAATGGGAACCTGTTTTACAGTCACCAATGGCCTCAGGGTGCCAACCTTCCTGTCTTGCAGCTCATTTCAGAAAGACACTATGTTTGATGTGTCTGGGTGGTTAAGACATCAGCCTTAGTATAATCATTTACTTGACCATGCTGAAAGATACTAATATACAAAATAAACTATCAGTGGTCTTCTTTATGAGACATATAAAAGGTACAGAGTCTTGCAAAATTATTCAGACGCCTGACAAATTCCTTCATATTACTACATTATAAAATCATACTTATATGACAAAATATTTTATTTGAAAAAAATCCAAATAAATTGTTGTGACATTGGTTTGATGTTGGGTTTGATGTTGGGAAATATTTGTAGGAAAAAAAGAACAGAAATATTTGCTTGCATAATTACCCAAGACCCACACATTAATATTTGGTAGTGCCATTTTCACTGCAATACCATCTTTTAGTCTTCACAGGTAATTAAGTCAGCTTTTCACACAGTGTGGCCCATTAAACCTCTACACTTCACTGTATGTTCACCCATTCCCTAATCTAGGCATGGGTTTTGTATCTATAACTTCGGTATAATGTGCTTTGTTTTTTTTCAATTTGAATGTTGTTTAAGTATCCTTCATCACACCCAGTTCACCTGAGCGAGTGTGGTTAATGTAGACCCCCCACCTCATATGCTTCTCTGAGAAAGGGTCATGGTTGGTGTGAGATAAGAATATACAACTGAGTTGTGAAGCAAGACAACATTTGTTTTTCCAAAACTCAACTTTTTAATTCCACTACAATATATAAATCAATCAAATTTATTTTTACATCAGAACTTGTCACAAAGTGCTTTCACAAAACACCCAGCCTTAATATCTCTTATTTCATATATCTTTTATTTCACACAGAGCAATGAGATTTTTTAAAGCCAATTTTTTTTGTTGGCATTCTGATTGGTTTACTGATAGAGAAGTCAACCTTGGCCTTCCCACAACACATGCTGAAAATGGTCAATGTTCTATGGCTAAAGTAATTTATTGGTTAACTCTGTAATTTTTCAGCAAACCACAAGCTGCCCAGACTGGCTACATACAGTAGGCGCAACAGCATTGCAAAACAAATGGCTGAGTAATTATTTCAGAGCATTGACATAAATGAATTTCTCTCTCCCTCTCTCTCTCTCTCTCTCTCTCTCTCTCTCTCTCTATATATATATATATATATATATATATATATATATATATATACATATATATATATATATATATATATATACATATATATATAGACATACATATATATATAGGTTGGCAGTCCTGAGAACCAACATTAGTGCATGCAGTAGAAGATGAGCTAGAAGAGATGTAATAACCAAAAAATACTCTTATCTGGGGATTGACCTTTGGAGTAGAGAAACAGAACGTGTTATGACTGTGTTGAAAACCTGCAAAGATCAGCATTTGAAGTAAAATAACAACCAAATGGTAAACAACAGCTAACCTTTGACTGAATTACTTAGCTAATTCATGCAGTTTGTTTGAGTATTTCAAGTTGAATGTCTTGATTGCAGCTGCTGTTTGTAGACAGAAGATCAATCCAGGAATGATGCACGCATATGGCTGCTCTGTGAGGCATGTAATATCTATTACATTAATGACTTCCAAAGTGGGTCAAGTTTACGTATGTGGGTCAATGATGTAATAGCTTAGTAACCTTTGTTGCAATGGAATGTGGTCCAGTCTGGGTGAATGGAGTAGGAGGGAGTGAATAGAGCAGGACTTACATAACATTATGTAATATTACATAGCATGATGGAAGAAAAAAAAACTCCCTTGTACACTGGGGTACACTTTCTATCACAGGATCAGGACATTATTTGGATATTGCACAACCTATGCTTTGATACAAGGTCACGCTGAGCTAGATCAATATGATCATGGCTCCAGTTTTCCCTGTTTTTGGATAGTTTCCAAAAAATTTCTCAAAATAATTATGATCTGTGATCTTTTCCTGTTTGTTGTAATCTAATAAGCAACGCTGATATTCTGAAGTGCTTGCTGATATGGGCCTTGGATTCTTGGATAGGAACGAAAACTCCTGTAATTTAATAAATGTAATTTGTTCTTTTTAAGTAAATTGCTCAATAAGCTCAATTAGCCATGACATTTTTTTGATTGGACGTTGACGCAATCATGGCTGAATACAAACTTAAACTGCAGCCTTACCAATTTAGTTAATAATTTTCTCTTGAATATAAGGAATTTACTTAAAAACATACTATCTTTCCAATGTCAAGAGTGGTGACACTTTAGTGGTGATGTGAGTGCCCCAGAAAGAATTTCACTCACGGCCTTGAAAATGCTACAGCCAACCCTTTTCAAGGTCTTGGCTGTGGAGACGTATGTGGCAATATTTGTGACTGAACAAATACTTAAAGAGCACAGGCATGTACTGTATAAAACATTGTGTGGTAGAAAATAGAACATTTAAAGAGAATCAGGCAAAGAACGCGAACAGTAGAAAAAATACATATAACTTATTTGAAATCGTTATTCATCATTTTCTTATTTGTGCTTGAGTGCCTTTCATGAGGGCATCCGTGTGGTGCCTTTAGCATCAGTAGCATCTTTTTTTCAGAATTTCACTCTGCGACGTCACCTCTGTGACACAGTGTATGTACAGTACGCAAATTTGTACCATGCGGCCCCTTCCGTGGCAGAAAGCTTGGCCGGTTATGGAAAGCTGGTGGATCGAATCCACAAGTTCACTAGGTGATCTGTTGGTCTGCCCTGGAGAAAGCCTCTTACCCTTATTGTTTCAGGGTTGCAATCAATAATGGCTGACTCCTGGCTTTGACAACACTCTCTGAGGATGTCTCAGAGGAAATGGGATATGCACACAGAATCCCACACACTTGTACAACATGTAATACGTGTTGGGAACAGGGAAAATATGTCGTCCGATATTTGACCTTTTGTCCTAGCCGTCCCCTTAATCCCCTTTCTCTTCCCCACAACAAAAATTTACATTAAACGCTAAGGTCTACAACCACAGCTTAGCATAAAAATTCATGTTTTCTAGGTTACGTTTTTTTAAGGATTTCCAGACGACATGTCAGTGTATGAACACCGGGGGTTAGAGACGATTAAAATGTTATGTCTGGGAGAGTGTGGAATATATTTGGGAATAGTTGTAGAGGATTTTGTTTTTCCCATTGCAGCGAACAAAGTTCTAAGAACTATCAGGTAAAGAATCCAGGATTAACGTGATCTGTCTATGCTGGGCTTTACTCGTTCACGGACAGATGGATGATGGTAGAGAGTAGCGTGAGAGAAAAACAAACCAAAAGAAAATGAAGGACTGAGATGGGGAAAGACATGACCGTACTAATCCAGATCATTCTGTAAAACGTCACATTCTGTCAAAATTGAATTTTGTCTGACATGCACTTTATTATTTCCCCTTGAAACGTAAACTACATAATAATGCTATTAGATATTTGACAATAAGAGATTTCCCATGCCACATGAATGCAGTCTGGCTATAAAGGGAAATGTGGAATTATTGCAAGGGAACAAATGCTAATCCAGGTGCTTTTAGCACGACCTTGGTGTTTAGTGTGACTTTGTATGCTTATGCAATTGTAATTTTCCAAATGAAATGAGCTTTGCAGATGATAGAGTCTGATTGTATGATAGAAATTAGGTCAGTTTAAGGTGAATAAAGGCAAGAAAAGGTGAACAATTTTAAAAGGGGTGGTGGCTTTCTTTACCCACTGTATGTGATCTAGCCAATAAACAACATCTGGATAGTGGAAATTGATAAGGGGCTGCTCTAGTTGTTGTGTTCACATATCCCATGATTCCAGCAAACAAATCTTTCTTGGCTTATCTGCCGGTAAGTGTCATTGTAAACTGAAAAGTTATGTAAACTATCAAATAAAATAAGAAATGTTCTCTCTTTTTTACTCTCTTCAACACTCTTACAGGCTGTGAACCCAGTCCTCACAAACCAATGCCCAGAGAAAAGAAATGCTGAGTTAGGTGATGTATAAGAGAGGACATGGTATCCAAAATGGCCTTCATCTCCTCTCTTAATTCTCCGCCATACAGTTATGTTAAAGGGGCGGTGTGTAGAATCCTGCCTCTAAACAATAACACAACGTGTCTCCTTGTCTTCTCTTACTGGAAGAAACCAGTATAGAACTAGCTAGTTTAGGGTGGTTTAGGGAGAGAAGGATAGTAGTGTCTAAAGTAAGCATAAAGTCAATGCAAACTGGTATACTGACAGGCAAGAAAGTTTCAGTCAATGATTAATTTAGTAGAAAAATATTATTTGAAGCATTAACTTAAAACATTACCTGCAGATGTCTACTTGCAATTTTATTTTGTTTTTATGCAAGAATTCTTTTACATAGAGCCCCTTTAAACGAAATTTCAAATAAAAAGAAGAGAGAAATATGTGAGCGTAGTGTGTGTATAACATAATTAAAGACCCTGAAATACTTTAAAAGTAAAGACAGTGAAAGAGGGCAATAAATAGCAGAAGTTAGAGGATGTGTGTGTACTCAGCCTGGCAGCCCTCCTGACATGCACCAAGCAATCCAGGGGTCAATCTGGTGGCTGCCCTGTCAATGCCAGCCTACTGCCAGCAAAGATGAGACATTAATCCATGCAAAAGTTAATATTAAATCCGGGCAGACATTGAGCGTGCTATCTGGCCTTTATTGAGTGGAAGTGTGACATGGGGCAGGTAGTAAGAGTGACACAGTCCGTCTGGAGAGCAGAGGAGATAAAAACTATTGGTAATTGGGGCATGTCTCTTCTCTTTTGACTTCCAATGCTTTTATAACATGGCTAGGGTTAGTTAGGACAATTTTTGTCCAGCACGTGAATAACCTGTTACCATGTAAAACATTTGAAGAGTCCAGTTCAAAAGTGTAAGCTGTTGGGAAGGCCCAGAAGTGGGAAAGTTGAAGATTCTTACAAACTGTGAGGTTGGGACAATGTATTTAAACCACAGAGTGTAGTTGCCCCATATAATAAAAAGAATCAATACTGTAAAAATGTATAAAATCGTAATAATAGGAGATATTTCTTTCAGGAATTGTATCTTTAATGCAATGAAATAAAGGAGAGTTTTTGATGGTCAGATATTTTCTAACCACTATGCATCTTCACAGCTTCTGTACAATATTTGGGAAGCCAATTTGAGTTCTAACATTTGCAGTAAATGGGGACCAGTTTTTGAATGGTGAGCAGCAATTTCCCAACAATAGGCTCAAATAACACACAATCTCCAGTATATCTTTAAGCTCTTTACATATGTCTGCATAATATAACTAATCCTAAACTCGGCCTACACAGTCAGTTTAATATCCAATTATTAGTGCATGCACTGTAACTGTAATCACCATAGTTGATGCTGTCATATTAAGGATGTCTCTTGTTTGCAATTTAAATGTTGCAGTAATAAAAGGAATGTAAAAAAAATAACCTTACTGTGATAAAATGTTAAAAGGGATAAAAGGTGATACAAATGGTGTTGTTAAAGTTGCTCCAGTCTCTAAATAGGTAGCAGAACAAAATCCTGTGGTCACTAAGAATTCCATGACACTGTGATTCCATGGTCACCAAATCATGGCCAACGTCCAATTAGCTCATTCCCCTCATTCATCCCCCTGTCAAAAGCATGGTATTAAATACTTGATCTAATTTAAGTAAATTGATATCTAGATTCTTATGGGTAGAGAAAACTTAGCAGCGTCTCACCAGTTCCTTCATTTACGAATGACCTCCTATCTGAGGCAGATGTTTCATCAGCCCAGCAAAACTTTGTTTGAATTTAGCATCATCTGTTTCCTCAGGTAGAACATGGATACTACACTGACCCCAAATTAATTCTACTTGGAACCAAAAGGTTCTCCCTGTAATGTAGGAAACTACAGGGACAGCCGAAGAACCTGTATGGAACTTTTTTTGGATTGAAAATAGTATGAAGACAACATATCAAATGTTGAAACAGAAAAGTTTTTGCTTTTGGAAAAATACATGCCCATTTTAAACTTGATGACAGCAGCAAGTTTCATGGAAGTTGGGACGAGGGCATGTTTAACACTATGTTGCATCACCTCTTCTTTTAACAATACTCTGCAAGTGTTTGGCAACTGAGGAGACCAATTTGCGTAATTTTGAAAGTGACAATTGTTCCCATTCTTGCTCGATATATGATTGCAGCTGCTCCTGTGGTCTCCTTTGTTGTAATTTTCGCTTCATAATGCGCCACATGTTTTCTCTGTGTGACAGTTCAGGACTGCAGGCAGACCAGTTTAGCACCAAGACTATGGAGCAATGCTGTTATAATACATGCAGAATACATGTGGTTTGGCATTGTCTTGCTGAAATAAGTAAGGCCTTTCCTGAAAAGACATTGGATTGCAGCATACGTTGCTCCAAATCCTGTATATATTGTTCAGGATTAATGGTGCCTTCACAGATGTGCAATTCACCCATACCATGTGCACAAATGCACCTCCATACCATCATGGCTTTTGAACCTGGCTTTTGAACCTGGCTTTTGAACTGTGCACGGATAACAAGCCAGATAGTCCCTCTCCTCTTTAGTTCCGTGCATGTGACGTCAATGATTATTTTAAACTTTAAATTTGTCAGAACACAGGGCAGTTTCTACTTCAACTTAGTCCATTCTAAATAAGCTCAGGCCCAGAGAAGGTGGCAAATACAAGTAAAAAATCTTAAATAAGAGTTTTAACTTGCATTTGTGGTGCTGCAACGTATGGTTTTTAATCCAGTGCTGTCTGATGGCCTGAAAATTATGGCTTTCAAATATTTTGGTTTTCAGCTTTGACCCATGCGTACCGAGATTTCTCTGGATTCTTTGAATCTTTGAATGATTTTATATACTGAAGATAATGAGATCCCCAAATGCTTTGCATTTTTACATTAAGAAACGTTATGCTTAAATTGTCTTTCATAGAGTGATGAACCCCTCCCCATCTTTATGTCATAAAGACTTGTCCTGTTACTGACCTGTTGCCTATGAACTTAATTAGTTGAAAGATGTTCCACTAGGTATATTTTTTAGCATTACATAACTTGTCTGTCCCTGCTTTTTTGAAGCGTGTTGCTGGCATCGAAGTGGGCATCGATTTTTCAAGAAACAGTAAAATTTCTCAGTTTCAACATTTATTATGTGGTCTTTGTGGTCAACATTTATTCAATTGAATTTAGGTTTTAAATAAATTGCACATCATCGCATTTTGTTTTTATTTATATTGTACACAGTGTCCTAGGTTTTTTGGGAATGGTGTTGAAAATAATAACATCTAATTCTACAATTTTCTCAACCCTGAAAGTCAAAATTACTGACTGGCTGATTAATGATTCCACTCCATTCCTCACTAGAGCTGGATTCCATTACCAATGTTCACGCACTATGCTTTACTGTGACTTCTATGTTGTAGCTGTCTGGGTAGGCTGTTAACCGGCATTACCAATTATTCCTCTTGCTTGCATCCAAAAAGAATAATATCCTTTTCCTCTTGCTTTTTCCCCCCCAAAAACACCAAAGTTTGTGGTAATACATGCTTCGTTTTAGCCTTGAAGTAATTTATTGTAATTTTAACAAATAATTTAGATAATAGATTATGCTATTAGTAAGACAATGAATAATGGATAACAATACAAAGCTGGCAATGGTCTGTCATAATTGCACTTACACAGCTACTGGACAAAAATGTTATATTGATATTTTTCATTCAATAAGCATAACTACAAACATTTAACATAAAACTGTATAATAACAAATTTCATTCATGCCGACACTACAGTATACTACTATTTATTAAGCCAGTGTTTTCTTAGCCACTAGTAAAATATTTACATGTTAAGCCAGTGTTTCTTAACCCACTCTGATATGCTCATCACAACAATGATGTGCTACATAAGAGTTTCTGCTCTAGCGAAAGCCGATCAGGGTTCCTCATTCTTGGCCAGCTTGTTTAGTTAATATTTAAGACCAACCCGTATATATGCTTTTAGCTAGAGCAAGCCACAACTGTTTGCTGACACAAAACACGGGGCTACATCCCTGAATGGATTGTTGTAGATTCACCTCTCAGATTTCCCATCTACCACAATGTCTGTAAAAAATAATAGTGTTACACATATCTGTTCATAGAGGGATGTTGGTAGAACCATACGGTACTTTTAGTAAACATTAATATAGCATTATATTTAAACATAGATACATACATATATTAGTAATTAAGTGGATTACCTAAACCAGAGTGAATTACAGTAAATATGTTCTAGGTAGAACCCATTCCACATAGTGGATTGATGTATGAGCTATACAACAACATTCCATAGCAACAAACTACACTCTTATTAATAGTGTTTATCTCACTTTTTTGTTTCTTCCTTTCCTCTCTCCTTCAAAGATAACTCCTTGACCTCTAGTGAAAACTTAGAGGGATTCTTCAGATTACCTTCTGTCTACTTCATGAAACTCAATCACACAGCCTTTTGTCCAAGTCTCGAGCTTAGCCAGGATACAGGGAACAAACCAATCACCTTGCTCACAATGGACTCTGTTCCAAAATATGAACTGCAAGGACTGTAGGTGGAGGAAGTGAGTAGAAGTAGTCTAGGAGGTCTTGTTTGAAGCAAAGCGTAACCGTCTGATTGTACAATGGAGGTCTAAAATCTGTCTGCACGAAGCTGTCAGGAAAAGTCACCTTCCTGTCTGAGAGATAGAAAGAAATAACATGTTGTTTTCTGAAGGGTCAAGGTCACAAAGAATGGAAAAGGAGTTGGTGATGACATGGATGTAAGGGTGACTCTCCATTATGTGAAGTCCAGACAGGTTTACATCACTTTGAAACACAAGACAGGTTGTATGTCATACGGCCTTTAAATTAGATCAGCATATAAACCAATGTATAGACATTTACAATAACCAAAAAGAAGATGAAAAATGTATGTTTTCAGACTGAAAATATTGACCTCACATGAACACATTTGAATGTACGCATCTGCAGACACAAACTTAATTGATTCTCGTTCAGATAAATGAAAGTGGAGGTGAAAAAAAGCAATTTAACATTCAGCCTATTGTCTCACGTCAGAAAGCCCAACGATTCTGCCTGCAATGATCTGTCTCATATCTCGCAAAGTGTAATGAAAAAAACAAGAGGAGTTTGCTTACAATGAGCTTTACCACACATTAATGAATTTCTTTGGCAATATTTTTTACCAAACCTTATTTCTTTCTCTGATTTATCATAAAATATTGTAATTATTTTAAATGAATGTAAAAACAATAATGATCATATTGTTATGAAAAAAGGATTAAATGATTAAAAGACTTAAGTAATAGAATGTCAGAGGTTAAACAGAACCTGCCTTGCAATCAGTAAGTAAGAGAAGAGTCTGTAGCGTCACCAGATACCTGGCATGCACTTTCTTGACCAAACTGAAACCCCATTGTACTTAACTAAATGCTGGGCAGAGGGAAACAACTAATTGGGCCTGGAAAGCATATGGTCAGTAAACAGCAGAGCCACACCATTGACCAGACCAGGATGAACTTTCTCCAGACAAATATGTTTAATAAGAATAGTGTTTGCATGTGACTGCTGGTCACTTGAAACAAACCTGGACATTTGTCTAGACTTCTGGGCCATTGATTTTCAAAGTACTCCAACAGACCAAAGGGCTTACAAGGTTCAGTGACGCCAGTCTCTCCTGGCACTACCATCCTCTCACCACCCACACATTGAGGTAAATCCATGTTACTGCACACGTCACAGTTTACAAGTGAGTTAGGTAAAGAAGAATACTTGGTCTCACTAGGCACACAGGTTAAAATTTTAGACCTGTATTTTTAGCCCTTCCTACCCAAACTTAATTTGTTGAGACAGTTGTGTCTCTGAAAACAAATCCCAGATCTAGCTTATGATACTATGATACAAGGTCTTGGATATCCAAGGGAGTTAATAAGAGAGGAAATTGCCAGCTATGTCTGGCTTGACTACTACTTAGACAGCATGCAGTGTATTAATCATACTGCATACTCTTTAAAACATACATTTGATAAATATAAGCATAAAATTTGGCTTTTCAGAATCTATCACCCATTACACATTGTGTTGACTCATGCCATTGTTTCTTTTCAATACAGCATATTTTGTATTTTCTTTTTCTTTGTGCATGATTATTTCATTAACAGGTGTCAACAAACACAGAAGATAATCTTAAAGAATCCGACCAGGCAAAATATCAAATTGATGGCATCCTGGTATTTAAAGATGATATTTTAGCACACACTCATAATTCCCACTATTTAGAAAGGTAGTAGTTGTATCCAGATGTGTCACAAATGCATCTCTAGATCCTGTGCTCTGTCCACTGATGGAGGTCTGAGAGGATTTGACGTGTGATCAGTATGGTATTAACCTTGACTTGGCCGTTGCCATTCATTTACCTTTGGTGGAACAGGTGCACCAAGGAAATAATAACAGGGAATTATACTTGGCCTGGTTAGGGATAAGGTCAGCACCTCAGGGAGAAAGTTCCTTGCTATCTTGGTCTGACTACGGCATTGCAACTCGAATCGCACTCTTTGTCCAAAGTCGAACTCCGCTGTGCCATAGAATACTCTTGTAAATGGCAGTCCGCAAAATGGCCAAACGTCACACAGGACCACATGCTACTACGGACCAGTGATGAGTCAGAACCTAGCACATACTAGGCACCCCAAATATACTTAGGAATGACGAGACAGGGATATCATTGCTCAGTATATATAGAACTATATAATGCTCTGCCCAGTATACAGTCGACCTCCCGTCCCCAAAAATAGAAAGTTCTGATACTCTGTGGTAATAGCTACTCCAGTATAGTAAGATATGTCATGTGCCCACTGCCTGGGCAGTGGAAAATGTCCCATAAAATACAAGAAAGGAGGAGATAGGCTTTCTGCACCAGACTGGATGATCGGCTCGCATGACTGACAGTTTGCTTGCTAATAGTTCCCTCTAGTGGGCAGGACATGACAGGCCATTGCTGAGTTGTCCATAAGTAGTCACGGTTTTAAAAACACATTCATGATTTAAAAACAAATATGTAACTTTTTAATTACACTACTGAAATTAGTTTTTAGCGGCTGAAATGAGTTTTCTCAGAAGGGTGGCTGGCGTCTCCCTTAGAGATAGGGTGAGAAGCTCAGTCATCTGTGAGGAACTCGGAGTAGAGCCGCTGCTCCTTTGCATTGAAAGAAGCCAGTTGAGGTGGTTCGGGCATCTGGTAAGGATGCCTCCAGACGTCTCCCTAGGGAGGTGTTCCTGGCACATCCAGCTGGGAGGAGACCTCCGGGTAGGCCCAGGACTAGGTGGAGAGATTATATTTAGACACTGGCCTGGGAACGCCTCAGGATCCCCCAGACAGTGCAGGCAAATGTGGCTCGGGAAAGGGAAGTTTGGGGTCCCCTGCTGGAGCTGCTGCCCAAACGAGCCGATACTGGATAAACAGATGAAGCGGAATTAATGAATAAATGAATAATTACACTACATACCTACAACCTGCGAGGATGAAAATTCACTGTCAATAGACTTCCCATGTCAATTATCTTTCAAGAAAACCAAAAAGATCACAATTGAATTCCAAACTATTTTGTCTTGAATGTAGCTCCCTAGCAACTCACCAAGAACCAGCAGCTACTGATAGCTAAACAGCTAATTTCTGAGTGTTTGCAACTCTTTAGAATGCAGCTTTCTAATAATTATTAGCTGTGAGTGATTACTATTCAGCCCCCAAACCTTACATCACTCTCTAACTACCACTACAAACCTGTTACTTGCGCTGCATTCTGAACATGATAACATTCTGGAACATTCAGAAATATGACAAAACATCCCTCTCACATTAGTAGTCAATTCTGCTCTATTAATCACATGACATTTCAGCAATTTAGCAGACAATTTTCATCAGAGTAACTTGCAGTTGTGAGTGCATTTATTTTGTTACTTTTTGTTTTGGCGCAGCATTGGGATTGAACCCACAGCCCGGTTGCCTCATTTAACAACATTGCGTGGAAATGTCCCTAATCTTTAACTAATAACAAAAGGAATTAACAATGTGTGTTTGAAAAAAAAATGTGATTCATTAAACAATCCAATAACCATTTAACACACCGGAAGTATGTCCTCAATAATAAAAATCACCATGTCTATTTGCATGTCCAAACACCCTATATAAACCATATCAAAATCATTATTTTAAGCCTGTGTGAAACTCACTGAAATATGAACCCGAACATCTAATAAAAAATTATTGCCTATACAAACAGCATTATAGTGCTTTTGTAAAATGAGCAAGTCATGCACTCCACCTGCTGTTTTCACATTCAGCTGCATTTTTACACATATTACCAACAAACTGAGTAAAAGAATGTTCTGCTCACATACCATTCTTGCGACGTTGCTTTTTTGTCAATCTGGATGCTCTCTATTCTTCCTATCATTTTAAAAACCCATGAATGGCAAATAACCAAATAAATTCTGTTTGACACCAACCTGTTGAAGGACAGCGTAAGAAAACCAAAAAGCATGTATCGGGTGAGATGCCCGGCTGACAGTCAAGTGCCTGATGCCTTCCAATATGGAAATACAATTTCAGCTCCCTCCAAAGATTTTCTATTGGGTTCAGGTCTGGAGACTGGCTAGGCCACTCCAGGACCTTGAGATGCTTCTTACGGAGCCACTCCTTAGTTGCCCTGGCTGGCTTGCGTGCGCTGCAGGATTTTAATCCATGACGGTGTAGTGTGTACCTAATGGTTTTCTTTGAGACTGTGGTCCCAGCTCTGTCCAGTTCATTGACCAAGTCCTGCCGTGTAGTTCTGGGCTGATCCCTCATCTTCCTCATGATCACTGATGCCCAACAAGGTGAGATCTTGCATGGAGCCCCAGACCGAGGGAGATTGATCATCATCTTGAACTTCTTCCATTTTCTAATAATTGCGTCAATAGTTGATGCCTTCTCACCAAGCTGCTTGCCTATTGTCCTGTAGCCCATCCCAGCCTTGTGCAGGTCTGCAATTGTATCCCTGATGTCCTTACACAGCTCTCTGGTATTGGCCATTGTGGAGAGATTGGAGTCTGTTTGATTGAGTGTGTGGACAGGTGTATTTTATACAGGTAACAAGTTCAAACAGTTGCAGTTAATACAGATAATGAGTGGAGAACAGGAGGGCTTCTTAAAGAAAAACTAACAGGTCTGTGAGAGCCAGAATTCCTACTGGTTGGTAGGTGATCAAACACTAATGTCATGCAATAAAATGCTAATTAATTATTTAAAATTCATACAATGTAATTTTCTGGATTTTTGTTTTAGATTCTGTCTCTCACAGTTGGAGTGTACCTATGATAAAAATTATAGACCTCTACATGCTTTGTAAGTAGGAAAACCTGCAAAATCAGCAGTGTATCAAATACTTGTTCTACCCACTGTATAACATTATACCGCATTTTACATAGTTGTCACAGACACTATAAATCATAACAAACCTATGAATCATAACTTTTGCACAATTTCCAAACATAGCACACATATTTTATGTTGTAACAATGTGATTAGGATTGTCATGTTTTTCAGATATGTTTTACTATTAGTGTGCTTCCCAAGGCACTCAAATTTGGTATATTTTCTATATTATTTCCAATTCCCAATTCCGAAACTCATGACGGGAACATCAAACTAGAATTTTAAAATCCAGTCAACTTGCAGTTTCTGCATGTAAATAAATACAATTTGAGATGTAAGTACAGCTGTGAGGTGGTCCATTATCTACCTCGCAGGGAGAAAATACTGTCGATTTGTTAACAATTGGGAAAAGTTGTGTTTTTCCACCTCAAAGTACCTCCACTGCTTAAATCTGCTACAATGTCTTGACAGAGAAAGAACTGTGGTCATGATCATGAAGTATGACTGTACATGAGTTCCTTCACGTATTCATCTGTAACACAGAGTGAGTGATCTCCCCATTAACAACCACACTATCATAGTAATTGACAATACTCATCTTTACATGATGGGCAACACTGTGGGGGGAAAGACAGTTCTCTTTGTCAATCATTTTTCTCAGACTCTCTGCAGAATTCACTCAGGGCAGGAATTCTCTAGTACAGCAACCACATTCATGGGCATTCCAGTACCTTCTCTCAGTAAGGCATCTACTGTAGGTACATGGGAAATGTTGCATTGGGGCTGGATAGCACACTGTCCATTTGCTGCAACATTTTAGCAATATAAAATTTAAGTTGATGGTTCTCACTGTCAAACCACAATGATGTGAATCTTCTAATAACCCCAAGGTGGTTACAATGCACAAAATCAGATATGCATCCCTCAATAATATCAAAACAAAGCAACTGTGATAAGACTGAAAGACCTTTAAGTCCCATCATCAGAGAACCTGTCCCTTAAGCCTTTTCAACACAGTAATTAGTTTGTATTTTAGTTCAGGGATCCGACTCTGTCGTAGGGATAAACACAAGTATGTCCCTGGCCCCACTCAGTCATTGCGCAAAATGAGGCAAAATGAAACAAGAGCATCCAAAATGAGTATCTGATCTTTTAATGTTTTGGAGAAGATGTCTGGCTACACTGTCATGGACTTATATCAATGGAAACACCTTGCTTTTCATACAGATGCGATCAGTGCTATACCAACCAAAAACCTTTTTTCGAGTGAAATGCTTTCATTAACAAATGGTCATGGATAGACATTCATATTTGGCTTTTTAGGTCCAATCCAGAATCTGGCCAACATAACATACTTTGATCTCAAGTCTACTGGAAATTCATTCACTATGCACAAAAGTGGCCAAATGCTTAAAGTGGCCAAAGAATTAAACAGAGGCACACCGTCACAACTGAAAGTAAGAGAAAAAAACTGATTGTCAGGTAGAGGATTGTAGCTCTTCTCAAAAGTCTTGTACATCAGACCATCATATATGTCAGCAATGTATTCAGTGTTAGGTTTACATGTAGCTTGGTTTTTGAAGCTGTTTTCTTAGGTCATCTTGTCCAGTAATATTGCACAACTGCTTCAAGAGATAAAAAAGTATTATTAAATCCTTTCCTTCATGTGTTCTTTTAAAAATTCTTATTATTACATTAACATTATTAAAATACTAGCAAGCCTACCACATTTGATAATTGACAAATGCAAACACCTTTTTGGCATTTTGTTGAAATGTCAAATTTGGCCTGAACGAGGGACTAAAAAGGCTATCTTTACTTGTGAACATCTGGTTAGGGTAACACTAGCCAATAAAATTTTAGCTACAGTAATTATTTAACTTATCTAGGTGGTTAGGCTAGAAACAAGGTAATGTTAGTAGCCTTCACACCAGAACGTGACTATCTTAGCCACTGCTGCTAACAAGTATCTTCTCAGCTAATTAAGTAGAGATTTTATGTTTCTCAATGATAATTTGTATGTGCACATGGTTTTGTCATGTGCAAAGAGAAAAGCAACGCTACAAGTGTACCTGAATGTCCTGCTGCAAGAGGTTGCAGGACCACCTCCACCCCTCAAAAAGCTGAGGTGGAGCTACAATCAAATATGCCTCTTTCTCCTAAGGTTAAACTATTGTTTAATCTAAAGGTTACCAGTCACAGCATTCTTATTTATGTTCTTTAAATTAAACATTATAATTTTTTTCTGTAATGTTGTGACCAAACCTTACTCCACCTGATGTTGGAGTGTCTGCCAAATTACACGGTGGTGCAACTCACTCTAGTTCAACCATCACTTTCCTGGATAGACCTTTACATTTTGGTCATTAAGCAGATGCTTCCACACAGAGCAACTTACAATAAGTGCATACATTTAAAAAAGATATTGGTGAAACAAGCACAACTCAATAGTGAGTGCATTCTATTAGCTCAATCAGTATAAAGGATAGAAGTGTGTACTTTTTCAGCACTTAGTCAGAGAGGTATAGGGACATATGTTTAACAACACATTTTCAAAATGCACTGTTGTTCCCTTTTAAGCAAAAATTTGTAGTAAGGTTTGTCTGTAGCGGTCTAAGCAAACAACTCCCAACCACACATGTCCCGTTGATGACAGGGGTTTGAGTCTTGACTAATTCAATTTGCCCAGACAGTAATGATTCAAATATTCATATCCACGAAAAGCTACAGAAATGCAAAATACAGTGGACAGGTCCATATTTGAATAAGACATAATAAGACATTTGAATTAGCACAAAAAATTGTGAAGTATGTTTGTGTTTTGCAGGAAAAGGGGATACAGGTCATTCAGGGAAATAAGGCGCTAGTGAGCGAGATCTGGGGAAAGATAGACAGAACAGGCCAACCCCCTGTCAAGCCTCAGTGAGGGAAATGAAAAACGTTGTAAAGAAGTAGATCACTTGAAGAATGTTGTTCTCCAGCGTAAGTTTTGAAAACAATTAACTGGAGGTCCACATGGCCATGCCATCTTGAAAAAAAACATTGTACTCTCCAATCCCTGGTATCAAATTCAGTGTCTGTTAAATTCCATTTCAGGTACACCTCATTTTACTTAATGTGGTACTGATAAGGTGATTGCCTGAATCAAAAAGTATACAAACCACAAGAACAGCTCAATGGCAAAAACAGTGTGAATAGTACCTCAAAGGTCATTTTTATTTAAAAAAATGTACTATTCAGCTTGACAAAAGAGTTGAAAAGAAAAGCTTTGAGTGGAGAAAAGAATGGTTAAATTCTGGCTTTACTGGCAGAGGGATGCATTGAGGGTTAGGTTGCTTCCATACTGAACATTTCAAAGACACCAGTTCATAAGAACAAGGTCAAGCAACAGACATTGGGGAAAACAAAGCTACAGACTGGCAGAGGGTGAAAACAACTGTCCACTGACCGAGATGACCGTTATGTCATTTGAATGATCTACAAAAATAATGGCAAACAGCAGCTGGGGTGAAGTGCACGGCGAGGACATTTTGAAACAGGCTCCTAGGGACAGGGCTGAAGTCGTGCAAAGCTAGAAGAAAGCCGTCAGTGAAAAGCAAAGAAGACCCAGGCTGAAGTTTGCAAAAGACCATAAGGAGTGGACTGTAGAGGAATGGAGTAAGGTCATCTTCTCTGACTAGTCAAATTTTCAGCTTTGCCCAAAACAGCGTTGTGTAATGGTTAGATGGAGACCTGGAGAGGCCTATAAGCCAGGGTGTCTCACACCCATTGTGAAATTTGGTGGAGGACCGGGCAGATTAATCGGGTAGATTTGTCTTTGTGAAGGAAACATGAATCAAGCCAAGTACAAGGTTATCCTAGAAGAACATCTGCTTCATTATGCTCTGACAATGTTCCCAAACTCTGAGAATTGGTTTTCCAGCAGAAAAATTCTCCATGCCACATAGACAGGTCAATCAAGGTGTGGATAAAGGACAACCAGACCAAGAGCCTGTCATGGTCAGCCCAGTCTCTAGACCTTAGCCCCATTGTAAACCTTTGGATTTTGATCAAGAGGAATATGGATTGTCATCAAACAAAGCCGAGCTACTTGAATTTTTGTGCCAAGATTGTGACAGACTGGTGGAGAACATGCCAAGAAGCATGAAAGCTGAGATAAAAAAATCTGTTATTCCACCAAATATTGATTTTCTGAACGAAAGTTAAAACATTAGTATTTTGTTGTTGAAAAAGGAATATTTATTTGTTTTCTTTGTATGATTTCAGGTCTGAAAACAGTGTCTACTGTAGTTTTGGACAAAAGAAACACTCCTATAAGAGAAAATTACATGAATAAAACCTTACACATGAACGTGCAACATATGAGTGACATGGGGGTCAATAGGTTTAATTGCTGTTCGACCAAACATTAGAATGGGAAAGACGACTTTGACACTATATGGTTCTATACGGTTGTTGGTGCCAGACGTGGTGGTTCCAGCATCTCCTGAGATTTTCAAGCAATACCGTCTCTAGAGTAAACAGACCATTGTGGGATTAAACAAAAGCATCCACTGGGCAGCAGTTCTCTGGGTGAAAGTGCTCATCAAAACTAACTGATTAAAGATTGATAAAATGTCACCTGGTCTGACAAATCTTGAGTTCTGCCAGTGCTGGTGACTAAAGTCGCAAACTTGGACTCAAGTCGCACTTGAGTCACCAATAAATTGACTTGTGACTTGACTTGCGATCTGTTCGAATAACTTGAGACTTGAGTTGGACTTGTAGTCATTGGACGTGTGGCTTGGAAGGTAAATATAGAATAGCTAATAATTAAGGAAGTGGTCTAGTAGCTCAATCGATTAAAGTTGAACTCACCTAGGCAACATTCGTGACTTTTTACATTCAGTGAGAAGCCTATTGACAGCTCGCTGTCAAGAATTGGGCCTGTTTCTAATCTTTGCCAGCTAAATAGTTACTGTAGCTAATAACTTGCCAACACATAGAAACCATACAGAACACAAAGAGTTGTTAGCTCATGGCTAACCTCTGTAAAATAGTCAGACAATTTGGCTAATAGCCGATAGAATATTTGATAGAATAGGCTGGCCCCAGCCTCAACATGATAGCCTATAATGCTTAAAAGACTTGAGACTTGTCTTGGACTTGTGCCTAAAAGACTTGTGACTTGTCTTGGACTTGTGCCTAAAAGACTTGAGACTTGTCTTGGACTTGTGCCTAAAAGACTTGAGACTTGTCTTGGACTTGCACCTAAAAGACTTGAGACTTGTCTTGGACTTGTACCTAAGAGATTTGAGACTTGTCTTGGACTTGTGCTTAAAAGACTTGAGACTTGTCTTGGACTTGTGCCTAAAAGACTTGAGACTTGACGCAGGCATTAATGCAGTGACTTGAGACTTCTAACTCTTTTCAAATGGATACTTCCAGCAGGACAGTGCAAAAGGTCACGTAGTATGCAACATCTCAAGCTGGTTACACAACCATTACAGTGATTTCAGTTTACTTCAATGACCTGCATAGTCCCCATATCTCAAAGCAATAGAGAACCATTGAGACAAGGTGGAGCAGCAGGTTCACTGCAAACAATTTGCACGGGATGTGTGAAACTATTGATTCAACATGAACAAAAATCCTTAAGAAATGTTACCAGCATCTTGTTGAATCCATGTCGGAAATAATTCAAGCTGTTCTGGAGGGAAAATGTGGTCCTACATAAATGAAAGCAACTGCATTTGTCTGTGTATTAAACATATTCTGCCAATATAGCTTTATTCTAAGATTTAATAAGATGTTTTAGCAATTGCTGAACCCATGTACTTCTGTGCATGAAAGTATAATGTGCTCTTTGGCCTTTCTCAACCCAATCAACTTCGTATGGAAAATGAATAGATCCTTTCTAGCTTTCTGACAGAGGTTTTCGTAGCAATTTTTTAGTACTTAATGGAGTGTTACCTAATATTACTGTATATAAATGTGCAAAGAGATAATCTGGGAAAAATATTAACCTGACAATAGGTGAGGGTAGGAACAAAAAGTTACCGGTATATCGAGAGCTTTGCCTTCTGGCTCTGACAGTGGTTTATTGGAACCCCAGAATCTTAGAAATAGCCTTGTAACCAGTTCCAGACTGAAGATGCATCAAGTGTTGTTTTCCAGAGATGTTTAGGGATGTATTTAGATTTTGGCATGATGTGGCTTTGGAACCTGTATGCTGATTATTTATATCAGATGGGAAGGCCAAAATTTGTCAGATTTATATTGGGCGGGGTTGGCCGAAATCATGAAGCTTCACAAGCATATGGTTTTCTATATTGTACATTGTCTTTGTGGGTATGTAGAAAGATCAGAGATTGCAACTCAAAGGTTTTTATACAGAATTGCTCAGAGCTTCCTCTGGCATAGTTCCAGAATTATTCAGTGGTTCAGCTGTTCTCAGTACAGCATCTGGCGAAATAGAATTAAGCTGGTAGATGTGACTGCTTCTCTTCACCTGTGTTATTTCTGGAACAAATTTAACCTTGATACTTTACTGTCACATCGGAAGAAGATTCCATTCACTTCCAGAGTAGGCAAGTCTTTCCCTGTATGCATATTCTACCTAGTGTTGATTTCATTTAATAGTTATTTGCAGTAACCAGGTCCATTAATTACAAATTCTCATTTTCAGTGATGACATTGCTAAAGGCATTCAACTGCAGGACAAGAATGTGAACAGAAAGAACTACCAGATGAACAAATATTCAAGGAATATTTACACTTTGTTTTTGCATTTTCAGCTTGAAGTTATAGTGCACTCATTCTGAGACTGATTTACTTAGGCCTAAATTGTTTATTTAATTTTTTATTTTGCAAATCAGGTGCAGCAGAAATTTAGGTTATATTCAATTAAGATATAAAGAAATGCTAAATGATGGTGCTTTAGAGAATGCAATACAATGTAATATTATTTATAATCAATAATTTCTGTGTTTTTTTACTGTGCTGCTCAGTCTCTCAATAAAATGTAATGACATCACCATTTGTTAGATGGTCCCTCGCTATCTAATACATAGCCAGAATCAAGGGCTTGGTGTTGCAAAAAGACCAAGAGAAGCACATCCATGCTTTTATTTCTAGTAGGGTGGACTACTGTAATGGCCTCTTAATTGGACTCCCCCAAAAGACTGTGAAACAGCTGCAGCTCATTAAGAATACCCCTGCTAGAATGTTAACCAGGATCAAGAGAACAGAGCACATCAGAATCCGACTTTATTCGCCAGGGATTTGTACACATAAGAGGAATTTGACTCTGGATTATACAAACTTATGATGTGCTTACTCATAAAAAACATAAACAAAGAACACTCAACAAGAGTCACTGACAGCAATATACAGTACACATAAATACACAAAATATCCAAACAACAACATAATAAGACTGATGAGACATTAGTGCAATGAGCAGGGTATGAGGTGCTGGGAATAAATTATTTTTGTGCAGGTGTAATGTACATGAGGTAGGTGGATAGGATATATACACTATATATATGCAGTATGAACAACACTGAATCGCAGGATTATGGATAGAAACTGTTCCTGTGTCTATGTTCGTTTTGGAGTACTGTTCTCTGTAGCGCCTACCAGAGGGGAGGGGCTGGAACAGGTTGTATCCAGGGTGTGATGGACCTGCTGTGATGTTTCCGGCCCTTTGACTGACTCTTAATTGTTTAAGTCCTGGATGGAGGGCAGGTTGGCACAAATGATCTTTTCAGCAGTTCTGACTGTCCAGCTCCTATCTTTGCATTGGCTTCCAGTAAATGACAGATTTGATTTTAAATTGGTTTATTAATCACTGAATGGTTTGAAGAATAGAAACCGAGCAGGGCTCTTAGATCCATGAACAAAGGTCAGCTAGTAGACCCCAGAGTCCAAACTAAACATGACCAAGAAGCTCACACCTACAATAAACTACCTGAAGATCTTAGACGTGACCCAAACACATACATTTTTTAATCCAGATTAAAAACACTTCTCTTCTCACGCGCCTATTACTGAATGCTTTAATTCAACCGTACTGTTTAGCCTTATAGCTTTGGTAGCTTTTTATGTTTCCATCCCGTTTTTATTCTATTTCTATTTTATATTATTCTATGTTTTATTGTGATGGTGTTGTTTTCATTGTTTTTTTTTGAGTTTTTGTTTTTATGCTAATGTATTTTTATATTATTTATTTTTCTTTGTAAAGCACATGGAATTGCTTCAATGTGTGAATTGTGCTATATAAATAAACTTGCTTGCTAAAATCATGGTGGGTCCTCACCTTGACTGTAATATTTGGGCCCAGAGAAAGTGTAAACTTAATAGAATGTATGTTTTGTTACATGTTGATACGTTTATTCAGCCATGCCATTGGGTCAAGTTAGGCTCTGATAATATGGGTTCATTGAGGGCATGAGGTCCCAGACCTCAAAAGGTCACTGAAAGATGAAATAGGTTTTAAAACTACCATCTACCATGAAGTATCAATGCAGGACTTATCATTCATATTCACCAAGCCTATGTTTATCTTTACTTGAGTCAGGTCTGTGATGTTCTGTATGTGATCCAACCTCCACGCCAAGGATTGTTCTCTCAAGATAGCGGATATGCTAAACTGTATCATATAATATTAAAGTAAATCTTATGTCAAGCCAAACTAGAGAAGATATACACTTAGGTATATAAACTTTGAGAACCAGTGATAAACTGACAGATCTGCAAGCTCTTCAAAAAATAGGGGCATCTCAAACAGGTGTCTAAAGAAAATATATAATTATTTTCCCTATACTTTTGTGTATTCTTTGGTCTATTTAGACTATCCTGGACATATGTTAATTTCCTAATAACAAATGCATCACATAGTTGTGCAAGCTTAACAGCTAGCAGGCCTCAAGAGAGGTTCATTGTGTCAGTAATTTCCATTTGATAAAATTCCAGAGCTTCATAAAAGTCTTCAATCCCTCTTCAGTTCCATACTGTTTATTGTTTCCAAGTGAGGTGTATTGGTTAATGTGTCAGTAATACATTTTGAAAATCCTGACAGTTCAGACCTTATTCTCCTAAGGCCGACAGTGTGACTGATGTCCTCCATGACATTCTATTCAATCGTGTTTTTACAAATTTTAGTGGAGCAGCCTCAGTAGTCTAAATAAAGCAGTATCTGACACCAACGAGAAAGAATAAAAAGCTTCTGTTTGACATTTTATGTTAGATTGAAATTTTAAAATATAAAGATATTTAGCATTTAGTCAAAAAAAATAAAAAATACACCTACTTATTGATCGACTGATCCAAGCAGTGAGGGATATGTTCTCAATGTTGACATCATAAAATCTGAAATGACTGAAAAAAATAATTGTTCTGTATTATATCTCTTACAACGACTGTGTACAATAAATGTTTTCAGAATTTAATTTTGAGAATATATATTTTTTAATGTAATTAATTTATATTTATAATTATCATTTACAGTCATGAAGCTAAAGCTAAAATCTAAGTTAATCAATTAGTCAGACTTTAAAACCACTTACACAGAATGGGTCTGTTCACAATTCATTACACTCTTTAGCAAACCAACATGCAAAGCATGGGAATGTCAGAAGTGTACACAGCATGTGAGTTGTAAAAATGTGGTGCAAATGTTAACTTACAGAGCTCAAGTTGGAAATCAAAACCTATTCGTGGTTTGAGTTCATTTCATCTGTAAAGATGTGTTGTTGTTTGACCTGTAGTTCACATAAAATATGGCGCACTGGGAAGATATGAATATGTAAGTAATTGAAGGAGTTTTGAGTTGATTTCCTGTGTATACAAAAAGCAGAAGGAAAATGCTTTTTTTTATTTTTGTCTCATCATTAGCAAATGGGAGGCATGGTCAGTTAGCTTTAAAGTAAACTACAGTGGATGAGAGAAGTTCTTGGCCAGTGAAGAACTTTCCAGATTTTGGACCATTGTCTTGCTGTATGTTGATGCCATCCATTTACTTGGGAGACCTTTGAGGATACGATGTTTCTGTACAATTCAGAATTCATTATGCCGCTGTTGTCAGAAATTACATCATTCAGGAACACAAGTGAGCCAATTCCAGTTGCAGCCAGGCATACCCACACAATAACAACCCATTCACCATATTTTATAGGTGATTTGCCAAAAAACTTTTTTCTCTTCTCTTTGCAGGCTGTTAGGTCTGTTTTAAGAGGTATCTAGTAAATTCAAGCTTGCACTATAGCTCTAGTTCTGCTAGCGAAGTCTTCTGCGGATGGTAGTGGCTTACAAATCCACTGCAATATCCTTGAGAGTGTTCCTAATCCATCAGGCAATAGTTTTTTTTCCATTATAGTAAGCTTTCTTCTATCATCCACTGCAGTAGTGTTTCTTGATCTAACTGGTTGTTGGCGAATACAAAGCTCAATGCTGCTTTACTTCTTTTCAATTATGTTCCAAACTGCAGTTTTCAGTAAATATTTTACAGAATCTAACCATTGAACACATAGTATTTTTTTTACTTCAAATCCTGAATAAGAATAAAAGGTGTTACTGTCCCAATATTTCTGGAGGGCACTGTATATAATTAATAACAATGCATGTTGCTTCTATAGGCTACTGTAGACTTTAGGCCTACTGGTCAGTGAAAATAAAAATGTTATGATATACAGTAGGGAAAGGTTTTGGCAATTTTTTCCCGATGTAGACTTAAATGCGCTAGCTTGTGTTGGATACCCAAAGGATACCTCGCCTTCCATAAAAACTCCATCCTGACGACTTGTTATACCACCCCTTCAACGCACCCAAGATTAATTGTATTACTGGAACGCGGCCACAACACTTCATTCGGAGTTGAAGTCGGTTTAACGCGGAGGACACAGATGTCTTCATGAGATTCTAATCACGCTATACGGGCAAATACACCTTTGAAAACCAAATGTTTTATATCTCGACACTGGATTAACTTCAGTGCGCCAAATATACATGAAATGTCTGTTTTTTACTAGTATAGAGGAGCTCCAAGTAATATATTGAAAATGAAACCTCATTTTCGATTTTTTTTTCTTTTTTTCACTTCACTGGTGAAAACCGATATATTGCACCTTTGTCCATCATCTTGCGACTGCACCAAATGGGACCTTACACACACAGTGTCATGCTTCGACAATGATGTCCTGCCTGTATTCCATCCCAGCACCAAACAGTTGTAAGTTGGTTGTTGGTATTTTTTGTTTAATCGTCCCTGTGACTCGAAGTGAGGCTGGCTAAATAATGCAGTAAAATAGTTGGACATTTGAATAATTCGTACTTAGGTTTTACGTATTAATAGCCTACTTCTTGTGGGGTTTTAGTATAAATATGCATTATAGTATTAGGGAAGCTTTTTGCGGTAATGAAATTGTCGGCCTTTTTGATCCTAGTCAAATATTGTAAGAGCCTCTTCTCCCCGTCGCTCTGTTAAACTGACAATAATAGCGTGTATATTTTTATCCACATAGGTCTATAGATTGACGAGGTGAAGGCATTGTTTTTTTCAGTTAGCAAATTATCCTTCATAGTGTTACACCCACACAATACAATAAAACGTGCAGCACTATACAATACAATGTATTGTATTTTTAACAACAGGTGGCTTGTGGGGACAAGACTATCCTCCGTACCTCAGGATGCCTTCGCCAACTTGCTAAACATCAGCCACATGTAGGTTACGGTTTGTTTAAAATACCGATTGCAAATGAGAATGTAGTGATACCTGTCGTCGTAGTAAAAACTGCGGTCCATCAATTATATTTCCATAAGACCTTCAGGAGCGATAGAGCACAGGATTCATTAATTTAGAGAATTAATTAAGTTCTAGAGTTTGAGCTTTGTGTGTAGAGGACTGTACTCTTTTAATTTGCATAGCTTATTTCTTTGTAGTTACGTCTTTTATTAGAATTCCCATTAGCTGTCAGCAGAAACACTTCCTGTGGTCCACATATTGTATTGTAACCAGTTCCTTGTCTATCTACTTTCAGTTACATCTCAGATGATGAACATCTGAGCAGACTGGAGAGGCACTCCTTCCACAACTTACCCAAATCCATCCACATGTAAGTACGGTGGCCGTCCTATTCGATTTTCTCAATTCTTCAAAAATAATTGTTAATAGGCTATATGTCTGTAAATCGATTTACCTCCGCTTGGGTTTAGTGTAGCAAACATTGACACAAAAAGCTCAGATTTGGTGACTGTTTTCTGACCAATGTCCTTCTATGTGGTTTGGAACTGAAACAGGTGATGACTAAATAAACAACTGCCGAATGAAAATAAAAGTATTCGACAAAGAAATGTAAATTACATGGTAAATCAACATAATTAATCATTATAAGATTTTGTTGAGTCACTCAAATATCAAATAAAACATTTCGTTTTAATTGGCAACATACATTTTAGAAAAAAAACTATAAAACAAGGATAAATGAATGAACATAAAACACAGAGGATGACCTTAATCAATCACCAAGCTTAAAGGCATTTAAAACAGTGTCTGTCCCACTACTTTGGAGTTGTCTGTCCCTATGTATTGATTACTATTCATTGCTCCATTACTCCACTTATAATTATGGGTATATGAGCTTACTGAATTCAGGATGATTCAGATCCTGTAGATTTGTAGGGATTCATTTTAAAAGTACTGTACAAACGTGTATCTTTTGGTTGTATTCGTTTCCACAAACAATATAGGGCACATTTTTTGGAACATCTGCATTTAATGATTTGAGCATCTTCAACAGTTTGTTTTATATTTTTTTACTTGACTAATGCCTTAATTTTATTTATAGTCATTTAAAATAATATTAACTATGTCTCTTACTTTAATGGACAAAGCAGGCAATTTCAGTATAAGTAATATGCAGGACAAAAATTTAAATGTAAAAATGTACATTATATTTATTTTGTTGTCTTTGTGTGTGTTTGTGTCACAGAGAAATAAGGAGTATCAGAAGCCTGTCATATATTGACCCAGAGGCTTTCAAGGATCTTCCAAACTTAAAGTACCTGTAAGTGGGGGCTGAAATCAATCATTGTATTTCCCCATATTATTTACTACCGGGTATGTAAGTTGACTGAGAACATAAAATATGTCATGGCTGCGTTTGGACTTCGTACTAAAAATAAAATATTATAAGGCCAGATTGAAACAAATGGAATGAATGTACTTCAGATTTTTGTCACACTTAATGTGTGAATCAGGAGTTGAAACAGTAAGTAAGCATTACATTGCCTTGTTTTTTTAAAAGCTGAGGAATGGGGCTGGAGAAATCTGAACCACTCAGAAATTAATTGACAATGTTATGGATTGATATAAGGACTGAGAAAAACATCAACATAATAGTCTTAACCATCTTTAGCTACTGCAGGATGTTAGTGTACATTTAGTTAGTGTGAAACAAGCCAATACGTTTTGTTTTGTTTGGGTACAAAAGTAAACTCACAAGGTATTTGTGCTTGTTTTTCAATAATCTATGGTTTAGTGTAATGAATTTAGAGGCCCAAAATTGCACATCAAAAAGTCTGATTGCTTATAGCCCATACTAAAACATCGCTGTTTTCATCTATTGGAAATGGTGAATATGTATCTGATGATGATGATGATGAATAATGAAGCTGTTAAAAAGTGGTGAAATCCCTCTTAGATAATTTTTTGCTTTAGCTCTGGAATACCCGTTTCACCCAGTGATCAACCTAACCTATCCTAGATCCACATCTGTCTGTGCGGTTTCCTACTTCAGTATCAATTGTAAGAAGATGAACCGACTGGCACCCAGACATAGCCCTGAGGTAGACTTATATGTTCCATTGCAGGGGGATCTTTAACACTGGCCTGACGACCTTCCCTGCCCTGGGCCAGATCCGTTCTATGAGTGACGAATTCATTCTGTAAGTTTATTGCTCGTTTGTACATCTGGATGTTTGTGCATACATTTTGTACATCAATGTTAACAATGCATTGTGTCCGAATCCTGGTCCACAGGACCCAAAGTGGTGCACGTTTTTGCCCTAGCACTCACCAGATTCCAATGTTCGCCTACCACTTACACACTTGATTGACTTTATCAACATATCATCAGCTCTTTCATTTGAATCAGGTGTTTGAGTGCTAGGGCAAAAACCAAAACGTGCAGAACTTGGAGTCCTCGGGACAAGGATTGGAAAACACTGCTCTACCGGAACTTTTAGGAGAGGATTCACATGTACTGCCCTCAACACAGCAAGACGTAGGGCGAACAAAAACCATGATGAATTAGTCACGTGGCTGGCCATCAGAAATCATACTGTGGTTTGTTCCCAGAGGAGTTCAGGCCTGCGTGGGTAGAACCAGGACAACTCCAAAACCATGTGGCGTATAGGGGGAGAGAACGCTTGCAATAAGAGGGAACAGTAAGACACTTAGTCCTCCTGGCAGTCACACTGTCTCCTTCCACCATGTCTTGCTACTGCAACCGATTGAGGCAATTGAGACTGTAGATTGTGTCAGAGATAGGCGAGTAGTATCTCTGTCACTGTCTGATCACCATGGAGATGTCGAAGGAAGAGACTTTGCTGGCTGTCTGATGTTCTCTGGTAGCAACTGTAGTTGATCCAATGATAAAACGCTGTTTACAATGTGACGCTGCCACGTTGCTGCCTGACTAAAGGCAGGCCGTTGGGATTGGTTGATGAACAGTATTTCACAGACAGTGCATAAATATATTCCTGTCTCTTTTTCATGTCTCTCACTCTTCCAGGGAAATAGTAGACAACCTCTTCATCAAAGTCATACCTGCCAACTCATTCAATGGGATCTCAGAGACTGAAATCAACTTGTGAGTAGTGAGCAGCTTTCTTTGGTTATGAGCCTGGTGTTTTCTTCTGCTGTCTATATCATCCCATGCTTGTCATTTCAGCGCGCCCTATTTGATTATCATAGGATTGCTAACATACAAAGTAAACCACCCTACTCTTGAGTGAAATCACATACTGTATCAGAGTATCACTGTTATATAAAGTGGGGCAGCCAGGGTTACCTACAGTATCCAAGCACAGAAAATATCTCTGGCCAGATGGCTGTGTAACAGAAGAAATTACAAAGTTGAGAAGAAGGTGGTGTATCTCTGTAACTTAAAGCAAACCTATGTGTTGTTCAACAGGAGTCTGAACAGCAATGGTCTGACGGACATCCAACCCTACGCCTTCAATGGAACCAGACTGGATGAAGTGTATGTTGATCTCTTAAAGCTTAACACCATCTCTTCAGTCCATTTTCCAATTGCTGTAATCTTTTGATCCTGACAGCAAAAAGTTCACCTGATTGATAACGTTTTGTTTGAAGTTATTAAAACTTTAACTGGGCCTTGGATTGGTCGACACTGGGAACTAAACTACATTGCTAACTAGCATGAAGTCAAGTAACCATAGTTCAGCTGATAGAATGGGCAGACATGCTTGCTTTAATTAACATGATTGAACTGCCCTACCTGTGGACTAACTGTATGTATTATTAATAAGGCAGTACTGGATGAAATGTGCTTTCAAAGTAAATGCTGTCTTGATAGTACAGGATACTATAGCTAGTCAATAGGCTTTTCGGTCAACAGGGAGAGAAGGAGGAATCACATTTTAAGCAATGCCATATCAACAATTGTCTATGGTCAAACCATGGATTTATCCCTCTGATAAACCGACAGGACAAGTGTTTCATCAAGGAGCAGTGTGAGAATAATAGGACCTTTAAAAAAATGGATAATCCTGAATACTATACGAAGGCCCTGTACTCTGATAAGATCACCCCAAGCTGTATTACTCTATTTAGAGTGACAAAAATCTGATTCTGGACTCCTTTATTATGCCATTAGTTGTTCCACAAGGACCAGAAGTTTTCTTTACTGGTATTACAAAGGGAAAATAAATGCTTTATTTAACAGCCTGCCTCTTGTTTGTAATGACGCTGAGCTGTATGCAAAAGTATTAGCAATGCGAACTGAACTTTGTATGTTTTTGTATCCAGTCATGACCATACTGGATTTGGTTAAGGGATATTACCTGAGAACTGCATGCTCTGAGATTGCTAACAGTCTTCATGTCACTAAATACTGAAAACACCTGAAACCGTCAGATTGTTTGGATCCTAGATTCGTCTAAATGCTAAAAACATATAATACCTCACTGCTTAGGTGACAGGTGCACCTGTCAGTTTGTTTCTATTACAGTGTGGAACTAAACAAGCCCGTCCCCACTACTCTTCTCTCTGTCTTTAGCCACTTTGTTATTTCAACAAAGCAGCTAACAATTCTCTGTCAGGCTCTTTAGAACCAAAGTTGGTTAAAATATGTTCTGCAGCATCAAATAGTTAGACAGCTTTTTACATAATTTGCAATAAATCAATGAGGATTTTAATTGGAGGTTTCGTTGAACTATATCATTACAGGTCGCAGTTGCCACTGTGAAAATGATTACCATGCCTAGGGTTAACATTTCATTTCAATGATCCGTATGTCAGTTCCTTCTACTCGTCTGAAGTTAATTTAGCTATGTATAATTTTGTTTTTAGATTAAGAAATAATTGAAAAAATAAAACTGCACATTCATATGAATAATGCTGGATGTGCCATTATGCGTGCATTTTGGGATTGTTATATACACATATTGGAGTGACATAATTATGCTCTGTACAGTGTTACATCCTTAGCAATGAATTATCCATATAATTTGACTCATACAATTTTAGCCAGACTCTTAGCCAGATGGCAGTAAGTATACTTTTTTACCATTGTGGTAGAATCAATGACCTGCTGTTCATACTTGTTGGATTAAGGCTTTACAGAATATTGTTATTTTGAAATGCACACTAAACACACTTAACCAGACAAGGCCTTCAACAGTTCAGGGTCATTCTCTGCTGTGAGAGATCTCTTGGTGCCACAGCCATCTTCTTCTCACCCCTTTTCTATGTTTCGTTGTTGTTATGAGGAAAAGGGGACTACATCCTTTATGCAAGTGACGGGTCGGATGCTCAACCAAATCTCTTTAAAATGATTCAAGTTATTGTCATTTTCTTTTGTTATTTGTCATGAGCTGGTGCTGCTTGTTGTAGTGTTAAGTATTACAATTCTTTGTTTTGTTTGAGTTTTATTTTCATAAAAACCAAACAAAAATGTACTTGCTTAGCATGTCACAGACACTGTCCCATTAGAGTCAAAAGTCTGATGTGGGAATTTATCACAAATTCACTCAACAGTTAATGAATAGTAATTAATAATGAGGAAACTCATCTATCATCCTGAGCTTCCGCTTAATTCTCCCACAAGGTGATCTTTAATGTTACCTTATAAAATCTTAATGTTTTTTCTTTTTACTGTAGAATTTGTTTAGCAAGAATTATAGTTATACTGTATGTGCATACTATATTTACTATAAACAGATGTAGTTCATATTAAAAGGGGACATAGTGTAATTTGCAGGAGATTATGATTTGGCGCAAATCATATTGGATGTCTGTGATGGAAATGATTTATTATTATTGCAAATTTGAAGCAGCCACTACTGGATGATGACCAATCATATCTACAATGCAACTCAAGACTGGAGAGTGTGGCTTCATTAAGCAAAAATGGCTGCCCAAATACCAGGATGAAAGCAAATACAAGTAATTAAAACAGTTAAATCATTTAAAAATAATAAAAAACTACAGTTAAGGTGAAAATATAGGGTTGGTTAATATAGGGAGAAACTTATATTAACATACCTCGCTGAATATTAGGCATTAGCCAAGCTGCATTTCTCAACATCTCCAAAAGAAGATGTAGGACTACTTTTGGAGAAGTCCTCCCATATGATTATGAAAGCAGCATCTGAGTGGAAATTTGAGAGGCCCAACACAACAATTGTTAGAACAATCAATGCCAGGAATATTTTTAATGCTGAATTGTGAATGACATCTAATGTTCCCCAACGGTACAAAACCCTGACTGCAACCCTAATTACAGGCATCAAAGAGCAGCAAACAGTTACATCCAGCCCCTCACTGAGTCTTCCATTTGGGTTCCTCTCTTTTCCTCATTCTGCTCACTTCAGGTTCCTGAATAAGAACTTAGCTCTGGTACGGTTAGATGAGAGGACGTTTTTTGGCGTGATCAGCGGGCCAACTCTTTTGTGAGTGAAAGTCTTTTACTCTTCAAGTGCCACTTCATGAATAAATTACACATGTAAAAAAAGACACGCAACCATGTCAAAGTTCACCCTTTTACTAGCCTTTTCAATAAACTTGTCAACACATGTTTTTCATTCAAAAGTGCAGAAAATAACAAGATTTTGTCACAGTAGTTGAGTATTGTTGTGAGCTCAGAAATTAAATTCCACTACCCTCTTCTGTTCCCTCTCAGAGACATTTCAGAGTCGAGAGTGAGCTCCTTACCCACAATGGGACTGGAGGCCGTTGAAAAACTGACGGCTAAAAACACTTGGTCCCTCAAGAAACTACCTCCACTGAGGGCGTTCCAGCTTCTGCAGAGTGCCGAGCTCACCTACCCTAGTCATTGCTGTGGGCTGAGCAAACTGAAGAGGAAAAGAGGGTAAGAACGGAAACAATACTCAAAATAGTTTGTCTCAGTTTGTATTATCTTCTTCAAATATTGTTGCAGTATATATTCTTTAATCTTAGAAGTCAGTCTATGTCATATTTTCCAGAAATGTAGGGCCTAACCCTGTTCCTGCAGAGCTATCTTGCGGATTTGTTTTTTTATATATACATTTATAGAGGCTAGGGGGACGGGTTGGTAGAGGGAGACAGAGCGGGCGGACACAAATGGTTGAGGAGGGGCACAAACCTCAGTCATCAGCCTCTCTAATTCTGCTCACCAGTCGGTTCTGATGAGAAGTGAATCGCCAGCTCAGTCACCACTTCAGTGCCTTAAAAAGAGATACTTCAGAAATTCATGACTTAAACCGTTTCCTTTTCTGTTTTGAGTATACACCTTTTATGTTTCAGGTCAATTTGACAATATAGTTTCCCATACCAAAATGTTGCTTAAAATGTCCTTTTTGTGGCACTTTATCCTGGAATGATCGAGTTTCATAGTGAATTCATGCATAAACAGTACTGTATATTTTGCGATCAGCATGTTTACAGTGCACAGTAATTGTTGGCTGAGTGAAGACACTTATTTAACCTATTAGCTTGTTCTTCTGCGCCCATGCTCACGTGGATGCATTCAATATTATAGACACGTAGAGTCGGTCATCTGCAACCTGACGCGATCTGCCAGACGTCAGCGATCCAAGAGGTCTTCTAGGACCAACCAAGAGGCCTACGAGTGGCGCAGCCCCTCCCCCCTTGACCCCGACCCCACCGGCAGCAGGTTCTACCCCCACGACAACCAGTACTACTCCGATAGTTACAGTTGTTCCCCATCAGGCAAGTGCTTTAATGATGGCCTTTACATAGTGTTCCCTACGGAAGGCCCAGATGAAGGTTTCGACTACACTCTGTGTGATGATGACCTGGAGGACCAGAGTGTCCCCTGCACCCCTCTACCTGACGCCTTCAACCCCTGTGAAGATGTGATGAGCCTGGGGTTCCTGCGGGTATCCATCTGGCTGGTCAGCCTTTTAGCCATCCTAGCTAACCTCCTGGTCCTAATCATCACGCTGACCAGCCATTTCAAACTGACCATTACTCGTTTCCTCCTGTGCAATCTGGCCTTGGCGGACTTCTGCATGGGCACGTACCTTCTGCTCATTGCATCTGTGGACCTCCATACGCGGTCCCAGTACCACCACTACGCCATCGACTGGCAGACTGGCACCGGGTGTCGACTGGCAGGGGCGCTCTCAGTGTTCGCCTGCGAGCTGTCGGTGTACACGCTGACCGCCATTACTCTCCAGCGCTGGCATGCCATCACGGTTGCTATGAGGCCCGAAAGGAAATTACGACTACGCCATGTATCTGTGCTAATGTTAGTCGGTTGGTTGCTGTGCTTGGTGCTAGCCATATTACCATTAGCTGGCGTTAGCAGCTACCAGAGGGTTAGCATCTGTCTGCCCATGGACACCGACTCGACTGCTGCAACAGTCTACGTGGTAACCCTGCTGGTGCTGCACATACTGGCCTTTGTGGCGGTGTGCATGTGCTATGTGCACATCTATTACATGGTGCACAACCCACAGCACCTTTCCAGCCAAGGGGACGCCAGCATGGCCAAGCGCATGGCTGTGCTCATCTTCACCAACTTCCTGTGTTTGGGTCCCATCTCCTTCTTTGGCCTTTCCGCTGTGCTGCACCGCCCACTCATCACCGTCACCGACTCCAAGGTTCTCCATGTCACCCCTGTCTTTATCTAAATATCACCTCATCATCATCTTCACCCGTCCTCATAATTTTCATTCATCCTCCGATTATCATCATGGTCTTGAGGCGCCTTTCAACTCTACTTCCATCCTCTCATCGTCCTGATTTTTATTTTACTTTTCATCGTCATCTATCCTTTAATAACCATTGTGATCATTTTCTTTCACCTCATAATTTTTCTAATTCTTTACCATTGTCCAATTGTCTTTATTCACTGACTCATTTTATTGGTCCATATCTTCCTCTAGGTACTGTTGGTGTTGTTTTACCCGTTGAACTCATGTGCCAACCCATTCCTGTATGGCATCCTGACGCGGGCCTTCCACGGTGATGTCTTGATGCTGCTGAGTCGCGTCGGTCTTTGTCAACGCCAGGCCCAGCTCTACCGAGGAGCACAGGCAATCATGAGCAGCACCGCTGGGGGAAGGAAGAGCCAAGGGTTCTCAAGTCCTGGAGCTCCACAGAGGCATAGAGTGTAGAGACACCAAGGAGATGGTTGTCCAACATGAGGGACCTATGGAGTTTTCAAGCTCTAGTACGTATTACAACTGTAGCAAAGATTAGTTGCATTAATAGATTATATTCATACACTAAACTGGGCTCCATAACCTTTCATGAAGACCATCATGTCTTCGGTCAGAATAAATTCTGAATCTGTGGTGAACAACCCAGTTTTGGAATGTTGAATTGATGTTGGAAATTTGAAATCCCTTTTACATCTTGCAAGTTTTTGTAAATGAAATTATGTATTATATTTTGGATTTGACTGGAACCAAGCTGGTTGAGCTGGGTGAGGTGCTGATCAGCTTATGTGGGGTGCAATGCAACAAAGACAACAAGGGAAGAAGAGAAAAAGCAAGATCTGAAGGGATCCTGTGTGTATTTTAATGATCAGTTGGACATTAGTGTGATTGTCTACTCAAGATGTATTGGCAACCTATGAAACTGGGCAAAGGTTTTTGAAAAAAGAAACACAATTAGTCATATTTTGGCTTCAACCTTACAAGTTAGCCATATACTTCTCAAACACAAAAAGTTTTAATGAGAAGAAGGATATAGGTTTCAAAATTATTGGCAACCCTAGAATAAATATTTTGTGAAATCACCCCTGGTGTGGATAACAGCACTGAGACTGTTTCTGTAAAGTCTGAAAAGATTGGCGTGCATTTTTGAAGGGATATTGGACCACTCCATGAGGCACATTTTAAGATACTTGATATTCTTACTGTTCTTCAATTAAGACTACAAATTTAAAATTGGTTTCAAGTTCGGAGACCATGTGATGGCCATTGTAAAACAGATTTTCTTGTCCTGCAACCATTTCTATGTTGAATTTGACATTAATCAATGCCATCAATTAACAAGAGCCCGAGCCACGAGCCACAAACAGTCCCAAAGCATCAATGATCCACCACCATATTTTACAGTGGGTATCAGAGGCTTTTCAATATATGCAATTGAGTTTTGTCCCCAAACACGCAGATGGCGTGCGTGGCCATAAAAGTAAAATGTTTGTCTCATCTGACCATAACACGAGTGACATTGCTGTTCGAATAATGCTTGGCAAAATTCAGGGTTGGTTTGGGCTCAATATTTGCCATGAATTACTTGCTCGCTCTAAAGTCTACGTTTCAGGACGTTTAATTTCTACATTGAAGTCATCTCTACACATTGTATTGAAGCCTATTCATTTGGCAGAATGTTTGGTTGTGTTTGATACCTTGAACATTACTTAAGCTCCTGTAAGTGAATAGGTGATTTGCAATGTTACATTTTGCTGTTACATAGTGCTTTGAAGTTTAGATACAAATGTGTCCACAACTCTGTGCCGCCATAATATTTAGTTTGAACAGTGCACATTTATGTATATAAAACAACAGAAGTTTTTATTTCCCAGAATGTGCTAATTGGTATTTTTCAACTGTTTATTTATTTTTTATATCCTTTATCAGTTCTTAGTGATGTTATGCTTGATACCAAGGCTACATGGCATGTGTTGAGTACATAAAGCCAGTTTCTTTTAGGCTTGCATCTTTTTAAGAGAAGCATGTTATCAATGAACAACAAGGCCTTGTTCATTGTGGAACCATGTGAGAGCTTTGCTTTGAGATTCGGTTGTAAATTTAAGGAGGAAAACTCAGATTATGTCATGGGTTGTCGAAGATGGTTGATGCAAAGTTACAGGAGCAATCTCAGTCACAGATTAAAGATCAACAATTGAACTCCACACAAATGGTCTCCCTCTTTGTTTCAGCTTTCCGTTTTTCCCAATTTTCTGTCAAAATGTAGCTCCGGTCCACTGCACCTTTTTCTTTCCTTTCCAAAAAGTTCTCTATATAACGTGAAATTATTATTTGCCAGACTGGCCATAGTGTTTGTGGTCCTAATTGCTGAAAAGCAAAATCCTTTTCGTATTTTGTAAGAATTATTGGCAAAGACGTCAGATTTTGTATTCAGCGCCAGTCAAATTAAATGGTCTGTTTTCCCCAAAAAGGGGCAGAACCATGATGCGAAGGCAAAGTAGGTCCCATGTTAGGCATTAGGATATGTGCCAGATAAACAAAAAATGTATGGATACAACATTCAGTGGCTATGTTGTAGTAAGCCTAAAATAAAACTGTTTACGGTTATATTGCGACTATTTCTGGCGGATTTTCGAAGTACGCATCCATGCATGTTTTTGGGAGTAATATAGGCTAGATGAAAACTCCTTGGGCAGTAAAATAGTAGGGGTTTCCGCGATTCTCTCGTCTATTCACTTGACAGAAAAGTTATTTATAGTCACCTTTATTGATAGTTATTGTGTCAATGTCATTCACGAATGAATAAAAACATTTTTGTATCATGAAATGTAATAACTTTGGCAGTGTATAGGTCGTCTTCAGTCTCGCCAGCAACTGCTGAAGTCATATGACTATTCCAAATAGTAAGTAGTAGATACTAGTAAGCCTATTACTTGCTAATAAGCGGTTAAAAAACAGCCGGGGCAAAAGTTAAGCATTTTATAGGTGCCTTTTGTGGTGGAGGTAAACTTAATAATAAATGTCAGTTTAATACAATGCTTAATGGCGTCTAGAGAAATATACTAAATTGTCATGTTAATACGTGACAGAATTATCAAATGTCAAGATGCTATACCATCGCTGCTATACCGTTAGTATAGCACCATGTTGTAGTGGTTACGGACACCACCTCTCACGTGGGACACCTGGGTTCGAGTCCAGTGAAAGTAACAACACCTATTACTTTTAATTCCTGGCTTGCTGAACTAGGCTTGACTGGTTCCTTCATTGGTTTGCATTCACTTTTGCAAATTTTCATGAAGAAAGCCATTTCTTCTTGAGTTAAGTACAGATTAGTAAAAAAGCAGTAGTCGAGAAAAATATATTTAATTTTGTTTAAAGTACCAACATTTTCATCAAATATACCTTTTAATCAGTCTTAAGTACTCCAGTTGGATCTCTCAAAAGAACAGAACGTATCAATTTATTATTGCAGCAAATTATTTAAACAGTTGCAATGTACATAACACAAATCCATGTTACAGAACAGGATGATCCCATCTCCCAAAATACATATTTTTTGCAGAACCCAAACATTTAATTAAAATGTCATGAAAAAGAAAATGTTATATTGTCAGATTACATGATTAGTTATTATCATGACTGTACATGCATAATGTTTCTCCCTAAGGAGTTACATTTTTTACCCATTTGAAATGTACTGTGTTTATAAAAAACAGCAACATTGAATTGGTTCTCAACATAGATATCTGTGTTGTTAGATAATTCAAATATTCCCTTGTTTATAATTGTTCAGACAAGTTTTCCAACCAGATCTTGACTTAACCTGCTATAAACATCCAGTAATTTTTTTCTCTATGAAAAACTATTAAACGGACCTATTTTCTATAATTCCACTCAATTTGATCTATTTGTATGTGTAAAAAATATTGAAAAATGTTCATTTATGACAATATTTCAAAACCTGTTTAGCCTCTATAATAAAATAATTAACTATATCTATATAAAATAAAACAGAAATTCCTCTTAACAGTACATTTGCAATTACTTTTATTGCGCTTTTGAGTGTAAAATTCCCTCTGCTAACAGACTTAATATTCTTCAAGTTTTCTAAGGAGCCTACTGTAATGAGCTAATTACCATCTGTAAACCTTTAGACAGTGTACACTGCAGCATATCTTTTCTGTTCATACAGTATCTTGTTCACATTGAGTTAATATTAGTAGTACGCACATTGTACAAATATGGAAAAATAAAAATACATACACTATCACCAAGCAACATCATTGTTCTTAAAGAATGCTTTGTAGTATTCATTAGATTGCAAAGTAGAGCCAAACTACAGTTTGTTGTTGTTAGGTATATTACTTTGCATGATGGATAATAAATGTTATGACATTTAGCTCATGTGTAGACAACCATTTGACCTGACAGTACAAAGACACATACTGGTAAAACCTTTTGAAAGAACGTGAGAAATCCAGAGGGCATGTATTCGTACCCCACTCCTGACTGACTTAACAGTATTCAGAAGAATACTAAACAGTGCAAAACTAACACACTAAAAGCTGCAGAAAATACATAGACCCAGGTGGTATTAAAGATGTACACTTGGTTTACAACTGAAAATAAACATCTGGAGCTATACAGTTGGCTACATACTTCAGTACAATATTTTTTGTAGTGATGTCATAGTTAATTTTCTTACCTCATGTAAGATGCACTCATTACATATGCAGGAGCACTTCCAGGAATCTACCCAATTGTGGTACTCACCTTAACATATATTTTTTTAATCAAACACTAGCTTTCAAATTCTGTAAATGGCTATAAAACGGAACATCAGTGAAAATAGATGGCCATTAATACTGTAAAATATTTCTAATCAGTGTCAGCTTTCAGAGAACTTGTTTATATGGCTATCATTCTAGCTAGGAAGTTGTACTGCACCAATTTTAAGGTCTCAGAAATTGACTGGCTCTAGTTTTGACAGCTGGCAGTAGTGTGGTATGCTGTTGTGTAACATTTGGCAAGCATTTTATGGTTACGTTGCGACATATTGTAGGAGCATTTAGCTAGCGATTCAACAAACCTTAAGAGTGTAGGAAATCCCCTCTACAGCAATGACTTCAATATCTGTAATTCTGGGCAAGTTAATTCATCTCAAGACCCTGGTTTAAATGTCTGTTGACTCTCACGGACAATCATATGAGTTTTACACAATACATTTCTAACTGGACGTCCTGTAACATTGTTGTGTTGTATACCAAATTGAAAAGGCTGCCAGGTTAGGTCTATCCATTAGTAATACAAAATTAATGGTTGTCCCTCAGTAAGACCATTCTGGCCAAATGTATTCTCTCATCTGACTATTCCATAATATTCAATGATACTTCCCTTAAATACCTTAAATAATTGTCAGCATTTTCATTCATTTCTACATTTACTTCGATCATTTGTAATCATTTCGACATTGTACCACATTGTCTTTTTATGCTTTGAATAACTTATGTGGTATTTTCAATTGATACAATGGCAGATTTTTCAATGGCACAATTTACAATCATAATTTGTGGCACAAATGTACATGAGAATGAGCTCACTCTGCACCAGCGCTACATCTCAGGCTTGTTATTGACTCAAAAGTATACGCATGAACCCAAAGCCCTTTGCTAGCATTTAGCCTTCCAATGGTTTGGATCTGCTTACTGGCGGTAAGAACGAATGATAACAAGCCAAACATTGAAATACTGTTATTTAAGGAAAAGCAATACTCCAAATGGTTATTGATAGTAAAATATGATTTCCTGCCCAACACAAGTCTGAAACCTGTCTATGTCTAGATTATATCCAGTTAGCAAACTTATGGCCAGTGTGTGACCAGACAAGTCCTTGGCCAACTATCTTCCTGCCCAGTTCTTCAAAGTGCAAAAAGTGACATTTCTCCCCACACTTGTAAAAAAAGGCAGTAATTTTCACCCTTTCCTCCATCCAGTCTTTCTGTTTGTGTTCACTGCTGTGAACACTCTCCAGGCAGCTCTGGTTCCAGTGGTGGGCTGCTGCTCTCTGAAACGCCATCTGCCTTCAGTTCTATTGGCACCTGGGGGGGACAGGAGGAATAACATGGTCAGGAAAAATATCAAATTTTAACAACAGGTTGGTGTTATCGCTCTTAAATTATTTTATGGTGTTCCTACCAATTCACGATTATAGTCCTATATCAGTACAACAACGCCTCAGCAGGTGTCGGGAGTCGAAGTTCGAGACGTGCCCTCCAATGCACACCTCGTCAAGCAGTTCTGCTTGGTTTCACGCTGCTTGCTCAACCAGGAAGTTCCCAGCCCAACAACAACATGTATGCACGCAGGTGTCTGACCAACCACAAGGGGATGCTAGGGTGTGATGAGACAAGTCAGCCCAGTTCAACATCCACCCCTGGGGGCAAGGAGCCAATTCAAGACAACCTCTGCTGGGTCTCCAGACACTGCTACGACCAGGAGTCAAACAATCGGCCTGACAGAGTCCTATTCAAATGTTTCGCACATGTGGCACAAATGGTGTGAGGTTTATAAAATGATATATTTTTTGCATTGCATAAGTGCAGACTGATATTTATCTTGTAACCTTGTTATCTCTGGATTCAGTTGATGGCCCAAAGATTTAATCACAAGGAGACTACCTGCTGCCCTACAAGGTTTGTTGAGAATGGAGAAAGGAGACATTTGCATTCTTTGTAATTAATGGCCAGTGCAGTTGTGTTGTATAAAAATGCTGGTTAGCAGTCCTTAAGTAAGTTAGCTGTCCCTCTCTCTGGCTAAAAACGAAGGAAAGAAAAGTGGGAGAACTGTAGGAGAACAGAAAGAGAGGAAAGTTAGAACAAAAGAAAGGAGTGAAGAGCAAGTGACCCACAGTAAGGAAGTTATAGTTGTCTCTGGCCACAAGGTGGTGATCATAGTCCATACAGTAAGATGGATGATAGACCATTATTTAGATATTTCTTCCATAGAAACTTGCAGCACTAAAAGTAACATTCGTTTAAATCACTACATTTATGAAACTTAATGCTGTTGCTTTTGCTTGCAGATTCCATTTTTATTTCATTTTTGGCCCATTTTGTTAAATTTCTGATCTTCGACATTGTGTGAATTTATCATCTTGGTTTACACCCCTTTTTTTTTACAATTTCAGTGTTATTGAAACCAGGTTGCTTTCCATGACAACATCCATTAAAAGTATATTTCCACTGTAGCTTAGTTTTACAGACGCCTATGTTTGCACAGCCAATTAAAGAAAGTCCTATAAAAGAAGTTGGGGGCTAAAATGTACCGTGCCTTCGGAAAGTATTCAGACTACATTAATATCTCCAGATTTTACTGTGTTATAAAGTTTATTGATTAAATACAAATGTTTTCCATCAATCTATACACCATATCCGCCATAATAATAAAACCAAAATATGTTTTAGAAATGAAATCTAAATTTACTTAAGTATTCAGTATCTTTATTTGGGGCTTTGTGGAAGTGCCTTTGGCAGAGTTCACAACTTTGGGTATCCGTCAACTTCACCAATTTTGCACACCAGGTTTTGGTCCATTTCTCCCAGTTTTCCTAGTAGATCCTCTCAAGCTTGTTAGATTGGATAGGGAGTGTCAGTGAACTGTGACTTTCAGGTCTCCCCATAAATGGTCAATAGGGTTCAGGCTTTGGCTGGGCAGCTAAAAGATATTCACAAACGTGACCCGAAGCCACACCTACATCTTCTTAGCTGTGTGCTTCGAGTAGTTTACATGCTGAAAGATGAACCTTTAAGGTCCAATGTGCTCTAGATAAGGGTTTTCATCAAGGGCCTCCCTAGTTTGCTACATTCATCCTTCCCTCCATTCTGAGCAGTCACCCAGTATTTGCCACTGAAAAGCATCCCCATTGCATGATGTTCCCACTACCATGCTTCACCACAGTATCACCAGAGTACAAGTGTTGAGCTTTATTTTGTCCATTTTGCCAGATGTTGCACTTAATTGTTTGATTTTGGTTTCAGCAACTCTATATGATCTTTTCCCTCATGCTCCTTCAGATGACATGTCATATGCCTTTAATTCAGAAGGGGCTTCAGTCTAGAGAGTCATTTGTAAAGGCCTCATTGATGTAGTGCTCCATCCATGGCTCTGCCGCAATGCATCATATCCAAGAACAGCTTTTAGCCATGGTATATTGGCCATTTTAAGAACCCCATTGTGCCTTATTGCTTAAATATAGCACGCTATAGAAGTCTCCTATTGCTAACACTCTGATATTAGATGTGTTCACCCATAGAGGAATGTGTCATGGGTGCACCATCTCAACCATGCTCCTTTTATTTTAGGACGCTTTGGACTACGTACTCATTGATGAAAAATTACACTAGAAATTAGAAGGCATAATAAAGTCCCTATGCAGAAGTTGCTAACAGTACCGAACTTGCAGGTATCAGTAAGCATGTATAACTAATACGCTCACATTTTAGCAAGATAGCCAGCTTTAAGATCAATTGGAGTGATTCAGAGCCAGTGCCATAAAGACATGGTCACAAACTGGATTGCATCCTTCCCTTTCAAGTGGTCTCCAGAAGGAAAAAATATCTTGCAGTAACAAGCATTTGATCTTTCCCATCATTGAAAAAAACCTTTGACAAGAGGTTAAGGCTGGAAGATAGAAGCAGTGGATAGTGTTGTTGGTCATAGTGCTGGGCTGCCATCTGGCCACCTGGATAAGCAGGTCGATTAAGGAACTACATTGGCAGATAACATGCTGTGAGCTGGATACAGACAGATCCCTGCATTGGACTGGGTGATCGTTACCAGCTGTCACCATACACTTGAATATGCCTAAAGATCTCCATTTAATGAGAATTATCCTGGGAGTGGACTTTACAGTATATTTTAGAGAGCTAATTTGTAGGAAATATTGTCTTAAAATTGTGTAATCTGAGTGGGTGATTACAGGGCAACAACAGTAATAACTAGAACAATAATTTCCTTCCTTGATTGCATTGACTCAAACACATGATCGCTCAAATTTTATTTAAGGAAAAGAGATCCTAAACACAAAACAATGTTTAGCTATTGTCGATCCTTATTCAATAAACACATGAAATTCATGACTAAATTATTGAATTATTGTTTTTGCAAGGAGTATTGTGTAGAAAAATATGAAGCTTGAATTTCTGAAAATGTATGAGAGCATTTGTTTTTAGAGGTCAATTATCAAGACTATTTTATATTTGAAGGTAATTTATATATATTGTGAACATTCCCATCTTTCAAAATAAGATTGGTCAAGTAAGTGAGACGCTTTAAACACGGTCTAGTGCCCTCCAGAATAATTGGCAGCCTAGTTATGTACAGACAAAACAGGCAATGAATAAATGTCATTGTTGATTATCAGTTTGACCTTACACAACAAAAACCTAACCTTTAAGAGTGAAAATTGTTCAAAGAAAAAAACCTTAAGGAAGATATTGGCACCCCAGCATTTAGTACTCCAAATAAGGTTCCCCGGATGTTTGGAAGTAAAAGTACCCCAGAATGTTTCATAAGAAGCACTGCCCCAGCTTTATGCCAAGTATAGTGGAAAGTTGCAAGAACAGCTAACAAAATAATGTAAACTGCTTTGCCACAACCAATGATATGTGGTCAAGTCGTACCTAAGAGCCATACATTAACCTTACTGTCCACTTCGCACTTAGCGATTGTTATATATTAAATATATTTGCAATAAAATTCATGCAGTTTAAACTATATTTCTTAGTCTTATTTAACATTCTATTGAATTCCCTTTCCAAGTATATAATGTGAAATCTATTGATATTGTATAATATGACAAATGTAAAATCTTAATGCCAATGACTGTGGATGTTTTTCGAATAAAATATTTATTTATTGATAACAATATAATTTCTCTGAACAATTTAAACTCAGAGGTTAGATTCATATTATATTTTCACATATTTCATTTTTTGCCAGTATTCACCAAGGGTACCAATAATTCTGGAGGGCACCATAAACAGTCTACCTTTTAAAATAAATACAATTTGCTGTCATTACATAATTCTATTTCTATCATCATATTTTGGACCAGGATGTGGCTACCTGTCTGCTGTATGTTCTTGTTCCTGCACTGAGGATTCTTCACGTTTTTTAGAATTAATCTGCAGATAATCGCAGAAAGATCACAAACAAATGAGTAAATATCACCCAATAAATGCCACTGTGTAGAGTAATCCTAACGATTCACACAATATAGCACTGCCAAGTCCACACATGCCAATAGAGCACTGCCAAGTCCAGCTTCATACTCTAGGGAGTACACATTAAATATTTGCTTAAATTTTCCCAATGGCTTGCCATGGACATTCAATGATTTATGTAGGATACACAGGACTATTTAGCAAGTCAACACTGTTTGTCATTTGTCAAATCCCTGTGAATGTTTGATGCACCATGGCTAGTGCCAAAATGAATCAATGAGTGTGCAAGCCAATAACAGTTTGCCAAAATGGATTCTGAACAATAATTGTCACATTACTAGGACATGCCAGTTACAGGTACAAAGGAACATCCCGCTCTCGTCCCCACTCTAGTATCTAAACTTCGACCAACCACTGAGCATGGCAAACAAATGGGTACACGGAGGCAGCGCATCACTGTAATTTACACATAGGCAGTCATGGCTCAACTTACATCACTAGAAGATATATACGGTAAATTAGACTGGGAGGAAGGGACCATGTCATCAGTGGTTAAGCTTCAAGAAAACACACAAGGGGGCACCAGTTAGTTGTTTTGTTGCTCTATAGTGGCTATGCTGAGTACAAGCCAGCCTTAGTGGGAGGGGGAGCGGTTACTCATCTCTCCTAATGACATGTTTAGACAGCTCGCTAATGCACAAGCGCACGCACAAGCGCACGCACACAGTGGACCAGAAGGATGCCCAGAATGTGGGTGGGTGTTATTTTACCTTGTCAGCCCATTCACAAAAGGCCAGAACTGCCCCATTAAAGAAATAACCTGATATTACCTGATAAGAGTAGTGTGATTTGTAAGTGATCCACTTCTTAACTTGGGCTCTGTCCTCCACAGAGAGAGAGCGGACGGTAGCTTTGGAGGCAGAGGCGGCAGGCATGTCGAACTCTACCTCCAGGTAGTTCTGTAGAGAGTCTGGCACCTCCCGGTCCGAACCCAGCTCAAGACGACAGAAGAAGGTGTGAGGGTGGCCCAACACTAACAGGGGAACAAACGCTCATTAATGATTACAATGACCTAGTCGTCAATTGGAAAAATGGTCCAATCAAAATGCAACTTCATCTTTTAACATGTGAGCAGTGCAGGGAATGCCACCTCTGGCACACTGGGACCAGTAAGGGGTTTACTGTTTATACATGTAGACAAACACACATTCATCATTCATCTATGATCACTCAGGGTCAAATATGATAGACCTTTTTTGGGGGGACTTACAGACAGACAGACAGAGACACACACAGAGACACAGAGACACACAGACACACAGACACACAGACACACAGACACACAGACACACAGACACACAGACACACAGAGACACAGAGACACAGAGACACAGAGACACAGAGACACAGAGACACAGAGAGACAGAGAGACAGAGAGACAGAGAGACAGAGAGACAGAGACACAGACAGACAGACAGACAGACAGACAGACAGAGACAGACCAACGCGCACACAGACAGAGACAGACCAGCGCGCACACAGACAGAGACAGATACGCGCGCACACAGACAGAGACAGATACGCGCGCACACAGACAGAGACAGATACGCGCGCACACAGACAGAGACAGATACGCGCGCACACAGACAGAGACAGATACGCGCGCACACAGACAGAGACA